>CM053266.1:66565469-66702256 GCA_028583415.1 Protea cynaroides | reverse complement strand
TTTGTCCCAAATTTTCCATGTCCACTTTGAAGAGGACGAACAATGGAGCATATTGGCACTTGAATCGCCTGATTTGGATGTCGGATGACCAAGTTATGAAGAAATGTAGTTCAAACAGGCATATTAGCTTACAACTCTGCATGGGATCTTTTGGCGGCCTTTGTCCCCGATTTTTCACATCGATGAAGAGGACTGATAATGGAGCACACTGACGCTTAAATTTTCAGATTTTGACACCGAATGATCAAGATATGGCCAAATGAAAACTGATCTATCCAATTTACAATAATTCACCCAATAAATCCTTAATTTACAATAATTTGTAGAAAACCCCTTGGAATAATTAGGCCATTTTCAATCTGACTAAAATCTCTATATCTTCTTCGTTTGACATCAGAATTGAGTGATTCTGGTCTCATTTCGAAGATAATTACATGATCTATGCATTCATGTAAGTTACAGCCCATGACCTTGCTGTGGGTTTTATCGAAATCAGCCTCAAATTCTCCACTTAAAGTCCAAACCTTGAATTGGGACCCACAGTTTTTTTTGAATCTATTCACCTAGACTCCTGCACACTAGGGGACATTTTAGCTCGGCTCAGAACACCATAGAAAGCATACAGGGATTGATTGACTATCAGTTTGAGAGAGTTTTACTTACCTCCCATGTACTTTTTTGAATTTCCTTTCAACTCCCTTCTCTTATTGTTTATAGACCAGTAAGGCTCTGTTTGGATGGGGATGGTAAAAATGAGGTGCTTACAATTTCCTTCCTAAATTATCGAAAATGAAAATGTTTGAAGAACTTGTTCTGACAACAATTAATTGCTTTGAATTCTACGAGGAACATGGCGAAAATGACTTAATCAACTTCTTAAGTGCAGCTTGCTTGGAGAGGGGATTCCTTCTTTCAAGGGGAGAAATAAGGATAATGCCTTAAATTCTCAAATGCTGGGAAGATCTCAATGTCTCCGCATGTGATCAAATGAATATTGGGCCCCAATGCAATGGATGTATCACTAACGGATCCAGGCATAAGGGTGGTCTAAAGCTCATAGGGAGCTACCATTTATATATTCTCTAAGCTTTTGGGTTACCTTGCCCTCAGTATTTGAAAATTCATAGTTGAACAAAATTTTGACAAGTAGACGACTCTTTGAGCGTTCACTAAAAGTAATCATAAGTAGACACAGCCCCACACCAATGTTAAGAACAATACCAAACAACGTCTCTCCTCTTGAAGATGTTTAGATTAAAATATATGTCCCAACATGCTATAAGCAGAATGCCAAAGCAGGAATGACTATGTCTGGGCCTAAAACCTTTAGGTTTATAAACAAACATGATACTAAAAGGTCCAAATGGACTGATGAGAAGACTTTCCATGTGGGTCTACCATTGGGAGAGTGTGGGTATATCATGTATAATGATGAACTCACTAGGGAGTCACCATTTATGGCTATTTAAGGAGAAGGATTTCAGAAATTTTGGATGTCATTGAAGTAGTAAATGACAAATATAAATTCCAGCTAGATAATTAACGCATCTATTATTGCAAAGGAGTGATATGTTCACTAGAGACAACGTCACAAAATATGATTGAAAGGAAGGGCTTTGGTGATGGAGGCTCTTATAAATCCATCGGATTGATGGACAAAATAAAGAGCCAATTAGTCAAAGAGAAATCATATTCCAGTGATGAGACCACCTCTTGGAGAGGCTGGATGTAGCGATTAAAATTGAAAATCTAGACTAACCAACACCATGTAAACGACAAATAACCAAACTCGCCACCAAACTCCAAAGACATATGCCATTTAGCATCCTGACTTTTGAATATTTCTCCTTTTTCCATTTTTTTTTTGTTTTTTTTTTCATTTCTATTTTTTTTTTCTTTTTTTTTTCATTTCTATTTTTTTTTTCTTTGTCTGAATGGATGTGAAGATTACACCACATACTACTTCATAAGACAAGTAGGCTCACCACCAACTCCAAAAGAAAGTGCCTCCACCATGAAGCACAACAAAATGAGCAGGTTCACCAATACGCTTTAAAGAAAAAAAATGCCTCCCCACATACTCACTTTTGAATATTTTTTCTCTTGTTTTTTTTTTCTCTATTTCATTTCCCCCCTTTTTTTTGGATTCGGAGTTTACACAAAGTACTTCTCTAAATTAATCAAATACTTCTTTATATTAGGCATAGAACCTCTCCGCTTCTGGAATCTAGCATTGTGTGAAAACTCTCAAAGATGGCATCTCTAATTTGACTATTCTAAATTAAAAGAGAAACCAATCTCATACACACACTTGGTCGATAGGTAGTGGTACTCCTCCCCAAATTTTTTTTTCCAAGGCTACATTTGGTATTGCATTCATGGAATACATTCTTGGAAATGCATTTTCAGAATGGAGAATGCATTCCTAATATAAAATAAAGGAAAAATTACTCGTAACTCCCCTGGATTATGGCCTAATTCCACCCTCTACCTTAAATTTTCAGACAAATATGTGTACTACCCCTAAATTCAAAACCTTGTTATAGACAGCCATAATCAGTTAGCTGATTTCTGTTAGTTGTTGATGTTACCTCGTCCTAAAACTTTTAAGAATAAAAAATTCCTTTAATGAGATAGTGAAGTGTCAATGTTCCCCTTATTGGAAGATGAAATGTCATCTTTGCCCTTATGGTTCTAAGAAGCAGAGCAAATGTCGCAAGGTCAGAGAAAAAGCTTTTGATGGGCACAAGATGATCAGTCGGGTCCTGTACGATCACCAACTATTCAAGGAAGCTCTGGTGACCTTCAAGTTGGCTTGTGAGCTTCAGTCGACCTATGTCAAGCAGCATTTCAAGGCCGATAATTGTTTTTACGTTCTTGGGAGACATACGAAGGCCAAATAGGAGTTCTTTTTTGCTCTTGAAGCTGCCGAAGGTGGTGGGAATTTATAATCCAGTGGTCTTACCTTCTCCCCCAAATTCATGTTAATCTTGGGATCCCCCTTAAGGGTGAAGGAATGATTTAAGTGCTTGCAATTGTGTGCTTCTTGTGAGACTCCACCACACTCTCATCGACAATCAAGGAAGAAGAGGCCTCAAAATCCATTTCCATGGCCTTGTCAAAATAGAGAATGAGCTCGAGACCGAGGGCATCAAAGTACCGATCGACGTCCTTGGCACCATCATCCTAGGTATGCAGAAGGCCCTTATAGTGAAACCCTTTTCGCCGTCAATGAACTCACCATAGGTTTAAAAAACCTCTTTGAGGATGGCAGTGATTTGTTCGCTACTAAACTTAATTTTAAGGTTGACTACAATGGGCGCGACCATTTCTTCTCTATTGAGACCTCTGTCTTTGGTGGCATCTCTTCAATTGAAGATCTAAGGAGAGAAAAAGGGGGGAGGGAAGGATTGTAGGACCTGCACTCCATTAACATGGTCTAACCATGTCGTGCCAGGTCTTCCCATCATAACTTGCTCAAGCGAACCAACCGGATGAAGGAACCACAATGCCAAGTAAGGAAATTGATCTCTCGTAGGTTATCTGGTCTGCGGATTGGGCGATCGGATAGTCAACCGGTCAAGCCTAGAAACTGACTTCGAGTTTAAGAAAGTTTCCAAATTTGAGTAGGACTCCTTCCTAATTGGAATCCCACTCTCTATGGAAGGTTACCCTCTATATAAGTAACGTTTCTCCACTTATTCCCACTCTTTTGATCATTCTCAAACCCTAGAATTGAGAGAAAGAGAGGAGAAGAATGCTTGGAGAAGGAGAAGAAGCTCAGTTAAGAAGAGTTACCATCGGTTTCCAATCCACTATGTAGAGGAACCAATGGTAAGTCCTTTAATCTATAAAAGGCTTGGACTTGATTAGGAATGGGATATCGATCACAATGTTGGTAAATCAAACCCAACACAGTGATTACAATTACAAGATCTCCCATGTAAACTCCCGTAACAAACTGTAGTAATTAGGGTTTCCTTGAAGGACCAGTCCCCAAGGACTAATGACCGTAGTATGATTTAGGATGGATTCCATTGAAGAGCCGAAGAGACGACTCTAAAAGAAGACAGGTTGAAAGACAACCTAGAGTACAACTAAGAGGTTATCTGATCCTGTGACCGGTCGACTAGGGCCCCGTTTGATAACACTCCAGCTCTTTACTTTTTAGCTCCGGAGCTAATCCGGAGTAGAATGGCGATTGATAAACGCGGTTCAAGTTTTGACTCCCATAGAGTGAACCGCTCCAAAAATGTCTATGGGAGCTAAAAAACTGGAGCTAAAAAAACTTACTTCTCTTGCTCCGGAGCTATTACCACTATCGACTACCATCACCACTGGCACTACCATCACCACCACCACCCCTCCATCGCCACCATCCCCACCACCACCCACAGCCGTCGCCACCACCATCACCCTCTACCCACCACCACTACCACCACCCTTCACCCACCACCACCGCCTCTGCCACCACCACCACCACCCACCACTTACCACCAACGCCTCCAGCACCACCCATCACCTACCAGTACCGCCGCCACCACCACCTACTACCACCACCGCCACCACCACCTACCACCACTGCCATCACCCACCGCCACCCCTAGTTCCACCGCCACTGCCACCGCCACCGTCACCTACCACCACGCATCCCCACAGCCACCACCCACCACCCACCACCCCCTGCCTCTACCACCACCACCACCACCCAACAGCACCATCGTCGCCACCACCACTCCCCCAACCGCCACCAACACCACCACCACCAAACAGCATTCTGGAAGTATAGTCTTTTGATTTTGGAGCAACGTTATCAAACACCATTCTACTCCAAAAATCCTGACTCTGGAGAAGAAATGGAAAATGACTCCGGGCCAGAAGTAGCTCCATGGGAGCTGGAGTGTTATCAAACGGGGCTTAGATGCTAGACCAGATAAGTGACTAGTCACTCTCGAGAAGTATGATAGGGTTTGTCTGGATGGCTGATTGGTCAGCTAATGCAAGACAGGTCATGTGACCGGACAGTGAAACTGAGTACTGTAACATGATAGAATAGAACTTTAATTAAATCCTATTAATTGTTAGGTTTACAACTAATTCAAGATAGTCTCTAGGGCTTTGGGAGAAGCAACGAACATCATTCACAAGTGAGGGAACAAGACCTAAACTAATTGATTAATAACAAACTACCCCTTTACCTTTCTGTTAATTTATTTGTTGCCATCATTTGTATGTTTGTTTGTACATCTCACATGTCATTCAATAATTGTTATATATCTTGTTCATATAGATTTATTATTCCTTTATATGATGATGATGATGAGGATAGGCATGTATTTGTGTGTGATCGGTGTGTTGAATGGGGAGAGGTTGTAGCATCAAACCATTTATCACACTAACATCGTCGTATTGTCGTTACCTTAGCAGACTTTGTACGTCATAAGGGTATCGGGGGGGTGATTGCAGTGTGTGGTTGTAGCTCTGCCAGCTCTATCTCTGTGGGCGTATTTAAGGATGTTGGGGTAAGACCTTGAATACAGATTTTGATGACATATAGGATTAGTTAGACACAAACCCAGTTTGTAAGCACTCACCAATAGGGGCATACGTACTATTATGGGGTAGAGTATCAGGGGAAGTGCTGATGGTATGTGATCCATTAGGCTCTAGCTCTATCTTTATCTTGTAATGAGTGATGTGAGGTGACAGCTGTCACACCCCAATTCTGGACTAATCAGAATAGTGTGATGAACCGTAAATAAACCAACGATTAAATCAGGATCTCCGTTAGGTAGTACCTACCATATCAACCACACACACATTCCATATTAATAATCAGAGATAATAAACAAATAAGCGAAAGTCTTTATAAATAATGAACTGAGCATTTAACCATGATAAATAATTAATCTAATTATCTCCAAAACTCAAGCTTTTCTCTGTAGCTTGTGAAAGAGGGCATTTCCATCGCGAAGGATTCAATCCAGCCACAAGTTCTCGGCCATAGTGATCCGAAAATCCCGTGTGGAAGGGCTCTCGCTCAACGGATCAAAGATATGCAAGGGATAACAGGCTGATGACTCCCAAGAGCTCTTATCGACGGAGTCGTTAACCCATTACATGTTCCAATAATCAAATATAACTAAACTAATAAAAAAATGCACTGGTTGCACTCGCATGAAGGATCATGCGTATCTTCTATAGCTTCTACATCCATGGTCGCAATGTGTCCGTACATCGACGCATTCACATAATCTTCAACAGTAGGACCTACATCATCAACTAGAATATTCAACGTCGAAAGGGTGAGCACACATCATGGCTCAGTAAGCAAACAAAACAATGCAATAAATATATGCATGCATTCAATTCATATCTTTGGTCTGGGTTTTAAGTTTGCAATATGCTATAGAAAGGTTTGGTGGCCCCCGCACCTCTATACACAAAGTGTGTGAATCCTCCCAATAGATCAAACACTATTGTCGTCCCACATGCACCCACCATGGAATAGAGATAGAGCTAAAGTGTACGGATCAAATACCACCAACACTTCCCCTGATGCCCTACCCATACCAACACGTAAACCCCTATTGGCGAGGACTTGCAAACTAAGAACGCAACTAAACAATCCTAAATGTCATCCAGTGTATCCAAGGCCTCACCCCTGCATCCCTCAATACGTCCATAGAGATAGAGCTAAGGCCCCCCGACAGATTCGAAGACTACAAGGTCCGAGACCACCTCCCCTGATGCCCTATGACGTAATAGTTCTGCTAAAAATAATGGCAATACTACGATGTCAGTGAACAAGACTTGAGTAGAGATAGAGCTAGAGTCTGGTGACCAGGTCAAGACCACCATGCCACGTCCTCCCCCTGATGTTTCACTCTCATCAAGCACACTAACCACACACACATAATCACATGCCTATTCCTAGCATCATCATCATATTATAAATAAACAGAAATAAATATGAATGAGCAGTAATAGTAGGAATATTGGATGACATGTGAGATGCACATTACAAACATTCAAGCATAGAATCGATCATGGCATTAGACTCAAATAAATAAACAGTTTGTTATTATCTAATTAGTTTAGGTCTTGTTCCCTCACCTATTAGCAAAACTTGATTTCCTTCCAAGCCTTGTAATTCTCTTTGAATTGATTTAATAACTTAAAAGTTATATGAATTTAAGTTAAGGTTCATATGTAAAATGTTATAGTAGTCAAAAATTAAAATAGAGCACTGATATGTGTCTGATTTGTAAGACCCGTATCAAACTAACCCGGTCTTACCACCTTGAACCAGGTCTACCCATCATGGTTGAGCCAAATGGACCAAGTGCGTGAAGGAGATTACGATCCCAAGTATTAAACTGACCAAAAAACACTTAAATAAGGGGAGGGTCGCATACCCAACAAGGGAGGGTCGGACCCCCCAGTATAGAAGTCAGACCCCCAGTTTTATATGGGGGGTCGGACATTTTAAGGACCAGGGGTCGACGGGATCTCCGACCCCCCTATCGACCCCCGATACTCGGTAAAAATAGAAATTAGGAAACTTTCCTAATTTCAATGGGATTCCTTCCTAATCTCAATGGGACTTATTTTAGGAGTTTCTACTCTATAAATAGGACGTCCCTAAGCCTCTTTCACTCCTTTTACAACCCTAATTGAATTGAGAGAAAGATAAGAGAAGGAAGAGAAGAAGAAGATAAGGAAAGAAGAGAAGAAGGCAAATAGAGAAGAGTTGCAGAGAAGGAGTATTCTTTTCAGATATGGATACTATTTCTATGAGTTTCTAAAGACCTTAGGGTAGATAATGAAGTGGGTATGATCTCGGAGAAACCCAAACCATTAACCCATGGTCAGGTTTTCATGGAAAACCATAGGGGAACTCATGAAAGCCATATAGGTGAATGAAACATGGTTCTAGGCCATAGAACATGTGTGGAATGGACTGTAGGAGCAAGCCATAGGACCCCAAACACGAAGAATGGGCTGAAGGAAAGAAAATCGACAAAACCCACAGGGAGTCGCATGGGGGGTTGATGGCCAATGGACCCTACCAGACCCTGAGCATCGACCCCCAATGTTCGAGAAGCCCAGAATAGGGGTGGTCGCACCCAGGGTCGATCATAACTCAGACCCTAGCTCCGACCCCCAGTTAAGAACATGGTTTTTAAATTCAGAATTAATTCTAATTTTTTTCTATCGACTTTGTTAGGTCCTCTAGCAATATAATAACAATATAAAGGATGATTTTAAAGCTTGAAAGAGGATCTACTAACAAGCTAAGGTGAGGAAACAAGACTCTTAATTAATTGGTTAATAATAAACTGTTTTATTTCTTGAGTCCAATGCTATGTGTGAGGACAATGGGGATCGACGATGATCCTCCTCGGGATGGAAATGTGTATCCTGTATCGATGAAGATCGATTTATTCTGTTGGAGTCGCCACCTAGATTAAGGTCTAGGACTTCTAAAAATGTAGCCTCACCCTAAGGTAAGACTTCTATTGACTCGTGACCCAATGTATCAGTTCTTTGGTCTGCCAAAGATCGGGTAAGTATTCAGGGTACGGTTATGGGAAGGTGTTAGGCACCCAAACCGCCCGATCAATATCGGCCTCCTAAACTTTCCTTAAATTCTAATTTTGACTGTGCTTGGTCAACTGGATGACTAGGGTTCAATGGGGGATGTCCTAAACCAAGTTGCTAAGTTATTCTAACCTAGGGTTCAGCCAATCATGTTTTAAAGCAAGCAAATGTAATGTACAATATTATACAGTGAACCGAACCAAAGATGGTTCGGTCTTGGACTGAATCTGAGATGTGTAAGACATCTCAAACTGCCTACGTATTCCAATCCTGGAAATCAAGTCCAAAAACGTAGTTCGAAAAAGGTTTTGTGATTAAAGATTATGGAAGTGATTTATGCATTTGCTTCAATTAGATTCTTTGTTGTTCAAGTTGAAGTTTATGCGGGATGTATGGTTGATGGGTGACTTTGTACCGTATTTGGGATTCCCAAATTGCCTACGTATTCTAGGGTTTGCTCTAGAAATCAGGTACGACGTAGTTCAAAATTTGTGAGAATCAGATTTGGAATGTGTACCAAAATCCTTCCATTTTTTGTCAATAGGATCTAGGGTTGAGACCTAAATTCCTATCATTTTTATTTGGGATGTGTACCAAATTCTTTCTATCTTTGTCAATAGGATCTAGGGATGAGACCTAAATTCCTACCATTTTTATTTGGGATGTGTACCAAATTATTTCTATTTTTGTCAATAGGATCTAGGGATGAGACCTAAATTCCTACCATTTTTATTTGGGGATGCGTACCAAATTATTTCCATTTTTATCAATAGGATCTAGGGATGAGACCTAAATTCCTACCATTTTTATTTGGGATGTGTACCAAATTATTTCTATTTTTGTTATTTCTATTTTTAGGTTTTTAGGGTTTCCTATCCCTTTTCATTGTGATTTTCATTTTTAGGGATTCACACCCTAATTATTCTCTTTATTCTAGGGTTTATTTTGCCCTAATTGCTATTTTTTTTTATTTTTAGGGTTTCACTTTCCTTAATTATTGTTTTCTTTCCATCTTAGGGTTTATCTTACCCTAGTTGTTGTACAATGTAAACAATCTAACAAAGCAATGTGAGCTTAAATATAGCAGTGTAAGCATCCAAATATAGCATGTTGGAAACATATTCAAATTTAGCAACACATCAGTCAAAAATGGCAAGTGAGCATGTGAATCAATACGAATCAATACAAACATGGTAAGTGTGCATCCAAACATGGCAGTAATATGTGAGCAAGTGTAGTAGACAAATATGGCAATAAGCATGTGTAGTATTCCAAAACAGCAAGAATCATGGCAATGTGATTATTCCAATTATGGCAATGTGATCATTCCAATTATGGCAGTGTGACTATTCTAATTATGGCAGTGTAACCATTCCAATTATAGTAGTGTATGCATACGAGCATCCGAACATAGCATAGCACCAAATATGGCATGTGAGAAACAACCAAAGCATATGAGAATCAATCAAAACATGATGGAACACGTAGCAAGATGACAGCTTTGTCAGTCTGGACCAAAATGGGCACATAGGGCACTGTACTTACTCAAAAAATTCTTAAAAGATATCCCTGGAAAGAAGACTCAGAGGCCAACATTTTATCTCAAGGAAGCTAATCCTAAAAGAGACCATAGGTAGGTCGAAAATATTCCCCAAGTACAGGCAAATACACTGGTCAGGTCTGTTCCAGATTTTTGACCAGTTGCACCATAAATTCCAAATAAATTTTATTCTTAATGAAAATTAAATACAGACATATGTCAATGTAGATAACTGTCTGATTTAAAATTTCATTAAGAAAAAACAAGTTAAAATAGTATATTTTCTTTGTGAAAATGACTCTTTTCAATCATGCAAATCAGCACATCATGACAGATGTGAAATCAAAGCACTATGCACTTAAAAATTGATATCAATTCAAAGAAAAATGGAAAAAATATGAAACCAGTGCCATTTTTTAGAAGAATTTCATGTCTAAAAAGTTCATGTTAAGTGGATTTTCTGATTATGGCCATAAGGCCTTTTTCTAGAGACTTTCCGATGGAGGATTGCATTACATCCGAGAAAAATAGCAATGTCAAAGACAAATTTTTTGATATATTTCCCCAATTCCAAATGGAACAAAATTTTTAGGGTAGTCTTCTATCATATCGGAGAGCTCCCATAAAAAGTTTAGGCTTCAAAATCTTAGAAAAATACATATGATGTACGTCCTAAGTTTGAACCCTAAATCTGGAATTTTCAGATCAGAAAATCACTTTTATGAAATTTACAAAAACATCAAACATCATTGTATATCAATCAAAAATTCATCATTGAATAGCTTAGACAAATTATCATTCATGAAAAATGTTAGACATAGGCATCCTAACATTAACAAGCATGTAATAGAGCATTCATGATTGAGATTTCATGAAAATTAGCCTTTTTCAAGCAAAATTGGCATTTGGGCATTATAACGACCTCTAAATTTGTTTAGAGTACTAACCTTGGGCTCAAATCGAGCGAAACCGTTGATGAAGGGTGATTGGGGGTTGTATCAATCCCCTTTGAATGTGAATCCTCCTTCTCCTCTCTTCTGCTTCTTTCTCTCTTCTCTTTCTCTCTTTTCTTCTTCTCTTTTCTTTCTTTTCTCTTTTCTCTCTCTTTCTTTCTTCCTCTCTCACGTTTTCTCTCTCTCACTCACGTTTCTCTCTCTCACCCACGTTCCCCTCTCTCTCTGGTCTGTTAAAGGATCCCTCCTCTCTCCTATTTATAATTTTTCACTCATTTTTTAGAAGATCCTTCTTTCATTTTCTTCTTTTTTCTAGAAAATCTTTTTTCTTCCATTTTTCTTCTTTCCTTTCTTTTCTTCCTTCCCACGTTTTTATTCTTCCTTTCTTTCCTTTTTCTCATTCTTCTTCTAGAAAACCCCTTCTCTCTTTTCCTTTTCTTCTTCATTCTTTTCCTTCCTTTTTCTTTTTCTCCCTCTCTTTCTTTCACGTTTTCTTTCTAGAAAACGTGAAGGGTAATCTTTTCCCCCTTTTTCTTTTTTTTTTTTTTTTATTTCTCCCTCTTTCCTTTTTCTTCTCAAGATCTTTTTGGATTATCTTAAAACCCTAAATCCCCTTCTCTATCACGTTTTCTCTCTCCCCTCTTTCCTTTTTCTTCTCAATATCTTTTTGGATTATCTCAAAACCCTAAATCCCCTTCTCTTTCCGTTTTCTCTCCCCCTTTCATTTTCTTCTCAAAATCTTTTTGGATTATCTCAAAACCCTAAATCCCCTTCTCTTTCAAGTTTTCTCTCTCCCCCTTTCATTTTTCTTCTCAAAATCTTTTGGATTATCATTTACATATAATAATATATATTATATACATATATACACATATATTTTATAACATACATATATATATATATATATATATATATATATATATATATATATAGTATATAATATATATAATATATATAAATACTATGCACATGAATGGACCGGTTCGAAACGGGTTGAGGCCGACTTAGGTTGGCCCGAGTTAAACCCGATGGGTTGAGCTAGGTTGGACCAAACGGCTTGAACCGAGTTGGCCCGGATTGATTAGAATTAATTGGATTTTCTCTCCTTGTCATTTCATGGGTCATTTCCGCTGTCATCCCGCATGGAATTTTTCCGATGGCCTCTATTCCAAATTTTTAGTCATTTTGTAGAACATTGAAAATGAGGAATATAGGAACTGAATCACCCGAATCCGATGTAGAACGGAAAAGATATGCAACTTTGAAGTTCGACGATAATTTTGCATGAAGCTTGCATGGGACCCACTGGTGACTTCTACCCGGGATTTTTACGTCCATTTTGTAGAACACCATGATTGAAGAATAATGGTCTTGGGATCATCTGAATCCGATGTCGGATGATTAAGATATGATGATTTGAAATTCAAACGATCCAACTTAGGATAATTTGCACGAAGGCCCCTGGGATTATTTATAATAACTTCATAAACCTCCCTTATATGTATCATCCGACTAAAATGGTCATATCTTCTTCATTTGATATCAGAATTGAGTAATTCTGGTCTCATTTCGAAGATAATTCTATGACCTATGCATCCATGCAAAATTATAACCCATGACATTGCTGTGGACCCATTGAAAACTTTCTCAAATTCACAGACCCATTAAAAACTTTCTCAAATTCGCAGTCAAAAATCCAAACTTTCGATCATCTTTCTCCTTTTGTTGTCCACACGCTCGCAGGGCTTTGTTTAGCTGGGATGGAAAAAATGGGGTGCTTACACTATGCTTGATTCTATGCGAACATGCTTGTAATGTGCATTCAACATGTCATCCGATATTTCTATTTAATGTTCATGCATATTTACTTTATTGTTTATAACATGATAATGATGATGATGATAGGAATAGGCATGTGAATGTATGTATGTGGTTGGTGTACTTGATGCGAGCGAGTATCAGGGGGGGTGTCATAGGCTGGGCCTCAACACTTTAGCTCTATCTCTAACTCAAGTCTTGTACACTAGCATCGTCGTATCGCCATTACTTTAGTAGAATTATTACGTCGTAGAGTATCAGGGGAGGTGGTCTCGGTCCTTGTAGTCTCTGACTCTATCGGGGGGCCTTAGCTCTATCTCTATGGACGTTCTGAGAGATGCTGGGGTGAGACCTTGGATACACTGTTTGGCATTAGGATTGGTTAGTTGTGAGCCCAGTTTGCAAGCCCTCACCAACAGGGGCTTACGTGTTGGTATGACAATGTACAGCAATAAACGTTAACCTTTGTTGTACAATGTTCATGAATTGGGTGCTTGTGAGTCGACGATAAACGTTACCTTCGGGCGGCGTCACACACTTGTGTATAGAGGCGGGGTCAATAAACGTTAACCTTTGACCACCCAAACCTTTCTATTGTATATTGCAAACTTTAAACCAGACCAAAGATATGAATTGATTGCATGCATATATATTGTTGCATTGTTTTGTTTGCTCACTGAGCCATGATGTGTGCTCACCCCCTCGACGTCGAATATTTTTAGTTGATGATGCAGGTATTGCCGTCGAAGATTATGTCAACGTTCCAGTGTACGGGCACATGGCGGCGATAGAAGTTGAAGATGAAGTGGATACGCATGACTCCTCTTGCGAGTGCAACTCATGTGTATTCGATTAGATGTTATTTTCATTATTTGAATTTAGTAAAGACATGTATTTGATATTTATTTATGTCTTAGTCGACACAGAATAATTTACTATTTAAATATTAATATCATAGTAGATTCTCAGTTCATTTTACTATAAGACTTCTGCTATTGTGTATTTATTCTGATTATGAATGTGGATGTATGAGGTTTAGATAAAACGGATATCGTCTGTCTGAGATCCTGGTTGAATCGTTGGTTTGCTAGAGGTTTATCACACCATTCTGAAGAGTACAGAATTGGGGTGTGACATGATTGGTCCTATGGTCTCATACAGTGTCGACCTTACTGCCTACGGTCGATACCCTATGATCGCATATGGTGCCACCGTAGCTGCGACCATATGATTTCTGAAATCTTCTCGAATGCCTATGGTCGATCCTCTAGTCATGTTGGTCATGCTATGGTCGACCGTAGCTGCAACCTTAAGACTTCTGGTCACCAACTACATTCAATTCGAGTTCTTCTTGGGTCAACTCCTTGGTTTTTCTCTTGAGTTCATACTAAGGTTATCCTATGGTCATCATTAGTAGTTTCTCATCAACCATTATCACAAACTCACCCCTCATGATTAGCCTTAGGATTTATTCAAGGAATCACATGGATCATACTAGTTTGACATCTCCAATCCCCCATAGAAGCCTTATTCTATAGAATTTACATCTTCAGGAATTAGGTTCATACCTTTGCCTATGGTAGAGAGCTAAAATCTTCTCAGCAAAACCTTCTCCTTAGTCTTCTCTTCTTCTCTTTCCTTTCCTTCTCTTCCTTTAGGGTTTACTAATGTTCCAAAAGAGTGAAAAAGGGTTGAAGGACGTCCTTTATATAGAGAATAATTCTCCATATAGAGTTCTCCAACATTAGGAAAGAAATCCCCCTTAAATTAGGAAAGTTTTCAACTCGGAGTCTGGTCCAAGGTCTCACGGTCGATGGCCTACGGTCGCAGAATATGTCAACCATAGGGTTAAAAACATTGACCGTAGGGTCATTGATCAGTGACCATTGTTTCTTTCCATATGGTCAATCGTACCTACCTAGGTATGCGACCCTATGTATACTTTTAAGCATTTTAACTCGATTCATACCTGGTTTTGTGATCCATCTTCACACGGTCGGTCCACTTGGTCTAGCAATGATGGAAAGACCTGACACAACAAGGTTAGGCCAAGTTAGTGGAGTGTGGGTCTTACAACTCCCCCCTTATATAAATTTTGTCCTCAAAATTTGCACATACCTTCCAAGTCGAACAGGTGAGGAATTGCTTCTGCATAGCATTTTCTTCTTCCCATGTAATTTCTTTCACATTTTGACTTCTCCAAGTAACTTTAACATAGTAAATGTCGCGGTTGCGAAGACGTTAAACCTTCCGGCTAGTGATTTCAAAAGGTACTACTTAAAACGTCAAGTCTTCAATTAAATCCGATGGATCCGTTGTTAACACTTATGTTGGATCTCTGACATACTTCTTCAGTTATGAGACATGGAATACATCATGTACACTAGACATTGATGGTGGTAGTGCTAACTGATATGCTACCTTTCCACGCCTTGCCAGAATCTCATAAGGTCCAATATATCTAGGACATAACTTTCCCTTCTGTTCGAACCTTTTTAAACCACGCATAGGAGATATTTTCATAAATACTTTATCACCTATGGTAAATTCAAGATCTCTTCATCGATTGTCCGCATATTGCTTCTGACGGTTCTAAGCTGTTCGGACCCTTTCCTTGATGATGTCGACCACTCGACATGTCTCTTCAACAAATTCTGGTCCAATAACACTACGCTCTTCAACTTTGTTCCAAAACAAAGGAGACCATACAGTGCTTCATAGGGTAACATCTGTATTGTAGCTTGATAGCTGTTGTTATAAGCGAACTTGACCAATGGTAACTTCTCATCCCATGATCCCTAAAAATCAATTACACAAGCTTGAAGCATGTCTTCTAGAATTTGAATGGAACGCTCCGACTGTCCGTCTGTCTGAGGATGGAATGCGATACTAAACTTAAATGTTGTACCCATAGCCTTCTGTAATCCTTTCCAAAACTTTGAGGTAAAGCATGGGTCTCTGTTGAACATAATGCTTTCAGGTATACCATGTAATCTGATAATATTATCCACATATAGCTTAGCTAACCTCTCTAGTGTATACTGAGGTCGTATAGCTATGAAACGAGTTGTCTTAGTCAAACGATCTACGATCACCCAGACTGCGTCAACTACTCTGAAAGTCAAAGGTAACCTGGTAACGAAGTCCATAATGATATAGTCCCATTTCCATGTTGGTTCTGGTAGTGGTTGTAACAAGCCTGCAGGCCTTTGCCTTTCATCCTTTACCCGTTGATAATTCAGGCATTGTGACACAAACTTAGCTACATCTTCTTTCATTTCCCTCCACTAGTATAGTTTCTTCAGATCATGATACATCTTTGTACTCCCGGGATGTACCGAATAAGCGGTGGTGTGGGCATCCTTCATTAGTCTGTGTCTAATATCTGAGTCTTCACTTTCAGGGACACACACTATCCCTTTGTATCGTAGTATCCTTTCAAGGTTCAAGGTGAAGTCAGGAGTAGTCCTACCTTTTTTAAGGTCTTTTTTTACTGTTTTCAGATAGGGGTCTAATTGAATAGCTGCCTTTGCTTCGTCTATCAGATTAGGTACAATCTTCAATGTAGCAAAAATGTTTGAGAATCGATAAATAACCCCTAGGTCGGTTGAATCACCTGATTTATCGATCACAAACTGCTCATTGTCGCAATTGAATACTCTTCCTGCATCGCACATTGCAGCATTGGTATTAGCTTATTTCTGAGTTCTTGTCATTGATTTTCTACTTAGTGCATCAGCAACGACATTAGCCTTCCCAGGATGATACTGGATATCGCAATCATAATCCTTCAGCAATTCTAGCCATCTCCTCTGTCTCATGTTCAACTCTTTCTCATTGAAAATATGAGTAAGACTCTTATGAACTGATTTAATCTGAAATTTCCCTCCATACAAATAATGTCTCCATATCTTAACAGCATGTACTACTGCTGCTAGTTTCAAGTCATGAGTTGGGTAATTTTTCTTATGTGCCTTTAATTGTCTGGAAGCATACGTAATTACTTGCTCTCTTTGCATGAGCACATATCCCAAACCTAATCCAGACGCATCGGTATACAAGATAAATGGTTCTCTTGGAATCGAAATAGTCAAGATGGGAGCTGATATTAATCTTGTCTTCAATGTTTGGAAACACTCTTCACATTTATTGGTCCAAACAAACTTTTCTCTTTTCTTAGTCAGACTGGTGAGTGGTACTACGATTTTAGAGTAATCTTCCATGAATCATCGATAATAACCAGCTAAACATAAGAAACTTCTGATTTCGGCTGCATTCTTAGGTGTTTCCCATTTTACAATGGCTTCAATTGCTGGGATCCACTTTGATTCCTTCAGTGGATACAACATGGCCTAAGAAAGCGACTACATTTAGCCAGAATTCACACTTTGTAAATTTAGCATAAAGCTTCTCTTTTCTTAGTCACTGTAGAGTGGCTCTAAGATTTGTGAAATGAGTTTCTTTATCCTTAGAGTAGACTAGTATGTCATCAATGAATGCGATGACTGACGTATCCAACATATCATGAAATATCTGATTCATAAGTTCCATAAAAGTTGTCGGTGCATTAGTCAATCCAAAAGACATAACTAAAAATTCATAATGTCCATATCTGGTTCTGAAGGCTGTCTTTAGAATATCGCCTTCCTTAATCTTCAATTGATGGTTTTCAAATCGAAGATCAATTTTAGAGAACACTTTGGCATCTTGCAACTGGTCAAATAAGTCATCAATCTGAGACAACGGATACCTGTTCTTGATCGTGAGCTTGTTCAATTCTCGATAATCTATACAAAGTCGAACGCTATGGTCCTTCTTTTTCATGAACAATATCGACGCTTCCCATGGTGATATACTGGGTTGAATATAACCCTTGTCCAGCAGTTCTTGTAATTGTACCTTCAATTCCTTCAGTACAGTAGGAGACATTCGATAAGGTGCCTTAGATACTGGTGTGACTCTGGGTATAAGGTCTATAACAAACTCTGTCGCTCGATCAGGTGACAATCTTGGTAATTCCTCAAGAAATACATCCAGAAATTCACGCACAACTTCAATATCCTCCATTCGTGGTGCTTCCTTGGTGAGGTTGACCACGGATACTAGGTACCCAACTCCTCATTTCTCAAGGCATCTTCTAGTTTTTAATGCTGAAAGAATGAGTTTTCGTTTACGGAAAAGTTTGGTTCCCGTAAAACTAAACTCTACGTCGGTTCCCGTAAAATTGTACTCTGCACCTTCCGTATCTTTAAATGATATCTTCTTCTCAGCACAAATCAAACTCACAAAATGCTGGGATAACTAGTCCATCCCTAGGATGACGTCAAAGTCTACCATCTCGAATCGGATTAAGGTTGCATCCATAGTTTTCTCACCAATAATATCTGGACATGGTCCATAACCTTGGTTTAGTTTGACTTCTAATCTCATAGGTGATCGTACAAGCAGTTTAAAATCTAAAGACCTGAGGGGTAGATTCAACTTCTTTCCAAATGACACAGATATAAAAGAATGAGTAGGCCAAGAGTCAAAGAGTACTCTGGCAGGTATGCCATTAATAGGTACGATACCTGTGATTTGATTTAATTTAGTCTACATGCTCAGACAAGGTATTTCAAAACAAAAGGTTAAATCATACTTGTGACCACATCAGGCGATGCGACAGTATCCTCAGAAGTAATTGCATAAACTTTTCCTTGTTGTAGCTGCTTCCTCGGCTTAGGACAATCTCTTTAATAATGCTCTATTTGATCGCAGTTAAAACATTTGACTTTAGCATTACTTTGCTTCTGCTGAGGTTGAGTTGTTGGAATAGTCTTAGATAGAGCATTGAAGCCTTGAGTACGAAAGGGTTTGAATGGAACGTATTCTCATTCGGCCTCTTTATACCCTTGTTTTGAGCAAAATAACTCTCCCTTTGGCTTGACTCCAAAACTCGAGCAATTTATACCGCTTCATTATAAATCTTCTTTTCTAGTCCTAGTACATGCTCACAAATGCTTCCCCTAAGTCCCATGACGAACCTTTGAGTTTTGGTATTTTCCTCCTGCATGCTAAAGGGAGCAAAGAAAAACAACTCTTCATAACGTTGCTGATAAGCGTCTACAGACATTTATCCTTGATATAGACTCAAAAATTCTTTTTCCATCTGGTCTCTGAAACTCATGAGAAAATACTTCTCGAAGAAAGCTTCTTTGTAAATAGCCCAGGTCAATTGGGTGGTGCTTTGTTAATAGATTACTTCGAGTAGATTTCCACCAATGGTGTGCATCACCTTTCAGCATAAAAATTGCACATTACACCTTTTCCTCTTCATTTACAGTCATCATCATAAAATTTCTTTCCATCTCGTCGATCCAATGAGCTGGCCACAAAGGATATAACAGCTTGCCATTGAATTCCTTAGGCTTCATCTTCAGAAAATATTAGATCAATCTGGAGTGATCAAGTTGATACTGAGTGTATGCTCCATATGTAGGCGGTTGGTACTAATAGTTACCCTAGTTATGTCCTCCTTGAGGTGCTTCAGTATTCTACACTTGAACTTGTAACACTGGCGTTTGAGGTGCTTAGGGTACCGTGTTGCTACCACCAGTTATGGTACTAGCTTGCCCTGTAGGTAGAGGTGTTGCGTTTGCAATTGGGGAAGCAATTCTCATAGCAGCATGTATGTTGGCTTGCATTTGCTGTATCTATTACACTTGTTGTGCCAAATCCATCACCACAGTAGCCAAATCCGTAGGTGGTGCGGGTAAGTTGGTTAGGTTGGTTTGTGGGTGAACATCCTGAGGCACAGTACCTTGATTCCTAATAATTCCTTCTTGTCCTTGACCTTCCTTGTCATTGGTCTCCATAGGTGGTGGAGGTGGGTTTGCATTCTGTCTTCTTTGGCTAACTCTTTGCCCAGCCATTTAAATTCCTGGATAAATGGTACATGGAAAGGCTGTACATGTGAGACAAAATAGAATGCTAGTATTAGGTTAGTCTCACAATGGAAAGCGAGAGAAGAAACAAAAATAACAGGCAAAAGTTCGAACAGAATCAAAAGGCAGACAGCAGTCAGTCATACAGTCGATGGCCTACAGTCGCATGTTGTGCGACCAAGGTTCGACCACCAAATCCCTGGCAACTTCTCAAGACCCTATGGTCAATCATACGATCGATGACACGGTCGATCATTTTGGTCGAAATTGTGCGATCGTAAGGTTCAAAATCAGTTTTAAAATCTATTTTTTGAGATTTTCCCTCTCATTTCCCTTTCTTCTTCCTACGGTCTCAACTCAGCTCGCCACCACTGAGTTGCTACAGTATCAACCTTACAAACTTGGTGATTTTTCCATTGATCGACAATCTTCCTTCCATTCCTCAAGTTATGTTCTCTACTATTTTCCCTTTTAAAGCTTTCATACCTAGGTTTTCATTCTTTATAGGGTTTTCATCAAATTAATATCTTTTTGACCATAAAAATTAAATTTTTATTGGGACTATTGATATTGGCTATCCGATGGATGAAAACCCTCAAGAAAATTTGAGTTTCATTGGTTGGTTTGGTAAAAATTTGAAAATTCCTAGTTGTGACCTAAATTTTGGGATTTTTCCCAAATGTCAAAATTTGTTCAAATCAAATCTACCTAGTTAAAATTTTCCATTGTATAAGCCTTGCAGGATGATTTGAAACCTATGTAAGTCCTCCTGCCTAAATGTTTGGGTGAAAAGTGAGGCTTTTTCCCATTTTACGTCGTTGTGCTGCCTAAATTTTAAATTTTCTAACTTCTTTTCCTTATTTTCTTTTCTTGCAGTTATCATGGTTCGCACCAAGGTTCCTCAAGTCCATGACTCTAATCGCTTCAGGTCCGTTGAAGCAGAGGTTCAATATCCTCGGTTTGATCAAAAAAAAATAGAAGGGGGTCAATGTGTGAACTTAGCCCATTTAGCCCTGTTTGATGTGGAGAGGGCATTTGGAGATATGGGATGGCTTCCAGTGATCCTGTATAAAGCTTGTACTCGTACAGATTTAGTGAAGTAGTTCTACTGTCACCTTCAAGTGGAGGGTGACCTAGAGGATGTGGATAGGGGTAGGGAGCTTCGGATTACCAGTTGGGTGAAAGGGGTTCCTATCTCTTTTAACTATCAAGAGTTGGTTGATCTCCTGGGCATTTTCAACGATAGACAGTTGGTCTACTGTGTACCAAGGGAGCCCTAATTCCTATTTATATAGGTGCGTGCAGATAGACAATCAGATTCTTCGAGACGACCGCTGGGGAATGAAGGCGGTTAATCTGCGTCCAGAGCCACGAGTCTACTGTAAGATTATCTAGAATAATCTGATCCCTCAGGGTGGACACTATGAGATGGTCTCTCAGCTGACTCAGTACATGTTGTACTATATCTGTACTAGGTAGCCTGTCTGTCTCCCGTACATCATCCTTCAGACCATGCACAGAGCTATGTTGCCTGACTCGAGAGGTAACTTGCCCTATGGACGATTGATCTCCACTTTGCTAGCGTGTCTATAGGTGAATCTAAAGGATGAAAGGATTTTTGAAGACACTTTCTCAACTGACCTTGATTGGGAGGCCATCAGTAGGATGGGCATGAGAGAGATACAGGTCAGTAATGACGAAAGAAATGCTATGAGATGTCCTCTCACTCGGGTAGCGGCAGCAGATGCAGAGGCGGCAGCAGCAGATGCAGAGGCGGCAGCAGCAGCAACAGCAGAGGCAGACGAGAGTGATGATGAGGAGGATGATGATAGGATGTACATGGATGTGGATGCCATACCTCCTCTATCACCGAAACATTCTACTAGAGCTGGTCCTTCTCGGACTTCTCACTCAGCTGGCCCTTCATGCCCACCATCAGATGACATAATGGCACCACTATGTGAGATTCACGAGGCTCAGCGTGCTACAGACCAGCGGGTAGTAGATCTGGTGGCTAGTCTCCGAGTGACCCTGACTCATGTAGCCTGGCTTGCGAGAGTGTATGTTGAGGACTATGATAGAGACCGTAAGGCACCTTCTCTTTTAACACTCCCAGCTCCATGATACCATTTTTTTCCCTTTTATACTACAGACTAACTGTCTAGATTGTAGATCGTACTCTGATTCGGATGTACATTTGTCTTATTCCCCTTTTTATGTATAAAATTATTTTTCATTTACATATGTTTATTATTCTCTTTTCAGTATCCGAAGTACCTTTTTAACTGCTAGTCTCAAACCACACAGGTGCTTATGGTGTGTTCTTATTACAGTTTTTAAATTTTATCCTAACTCAGTTCATGACTCATGTGGAAGTAGTTAGGTCAATGGGTAAAACCTAGGAGAGCTCTGATACCAAGTTGTCACACCCCAATTTTAGACTAATCAGAATAGTGTGATGAACCGTAAATAAACCAACGGTTCAACCAGGATCTCCGTTAGGTAGTACCCACCATATCAACCACACACACATTCCACAATAATAATCAGAGATAATACCAAATAAGTAAAAATATTTATAAATAATGAACTGAGCATCTAACTATGATAAATAATTAATCCAATTATCTTTAAAACTCAAGACATAAAAGTAATTAACCCATTACATCTTTCAATAATCAAATATAACTAAACTAATAAAAAATGCACTGGTTGCACTCGCACGAAGGATCATGCATATCTTCTACAGCTTCTACATCCATGGTCGCAACGTGTCCGTACATCGGCGTATTCACATAATCTTCCACAGTAGGACCTGCAACATCAACTAAAATATTTGACGTCGAAAGGGTGAGCACACATCATAGCTCAGTGAGCAAACAAAACAATACAACAAACATATACATGCATTTAATTCATATCTTTGGTCTGGTTTTTAAGTTTACAATATGCTATAGAAAGGTTTGGTGACCCCCGCACCTCTATACACAATTGTGCGAATCCGTCTAATGGATCAAACACCATTGCCGTTCCACATGCACCCACCATGGAATAGAGATAGAGCTAAAGTGTCTGGATCAAACACCGTCAACACTTCCCCTGATGCCCTACCCATACCAATACGTAAGGCCCTATTGGTGAGGGCTTGCAAACTGGGCTCGCAACAAACCAATCCTAAATGTCATCCAATGTATCCAAGGCCTCACCCCAACATCCCTCAATACGTCCAAAGAGACAGAGCTAAGGCCCTCCGACAGAGTCGAAGACTACACGGTCCGAGACCACCTCCCTTGATGCCCTATGACGTAATAGTTCTGCTAAGGTAATGGCGATATGACGATGTTAGTGAACAAGACTTGAGTAGAGATAGAAATATAGCTAGAGTCTGGTGACCAGGTCAAGACCACCATGCCACGTCCTCCCCCTGATGCTTTACTCGCATCAAGCATACTAACCACACACACATAATCACATGCCTATTCCTAGCATCATCATCATCATCATATTATAAATAGACAGAAATAAATATGCATGAGCAGTAATAGCAGGAATATTGGATGACATGTGAGATGCACATTACAAACATACAAGCATAGAATCAATCATGGCATTGGACTCAAATAAATAAATAGTTTGTTATTATCTAATTAGTTTAGGTCTTGTTCCCTGACCTGTTAGCAAAACTTGATCTCCTTCCAAGCCTTGTAATTCTCTTTGAATTCATTTAATAACCTAAAAGTTATATGAATTTAAGTTAGGGTTCATATGTAACATGTTATAGTAGTCAGAAATCGAAATAGAGCACTGATATGTGTCTGATTGGTCCTATGGTCTCATACTGTGCCGACCAAACTGCCTACAATCGATACCCTATGGTCTCATACTGTGCCGACCAAACTGCCTACGATCGATACCCTACGGTCGCATATGGTGCGACCATAGTTGCGACCATATAGTTTCTGAAATCTTTCCAAATGCCTATGGTCGATCCTCTGGTCATGCTGGTCATGCTATGGTCGACCGTAGCTGCGACCTTAAGACTTCTGGTCACCAACTACATTCAATTCGAGTTCTTTTTGGGTCAACTCCTTGGTTTTTCTCTTGGGTTCATACTAAGGTTATCCTATGGTCATCATTAGTAGTTTCTCATCAACCATTATCACCAAAATCATCCCTCATGATTTGTCACACCCCAATTTCGTACTATTCAGAACGGTGTGATGAACCGCTAATAAATCAACGGTTCAACCAGGATCTCTAATAGGCTGTGTCCTTTAACTTAAATCATACACATCCACAACCATAATCAGAATAAATACACAATAGCATAAGTTTTAATATTAAATGAACTGAGAATCTAACTGTGATAATCATGAATAAAATATCCAATTATGTTGTATCAATCGAGACATAAATAAATAAAATATCAAACTATATTTCCTTAATAGTTCAAATAAAAATCTAATCGAAAACGCATGAGTTACACTCGCATGACGAGTCATGCGTCTCCACTATATCTTCAGCATCCATTGCAGCAACGTGCCCGTATGCAGGAGCATTCATATAATCTTTCACGGTCATACCTGCATCATCAACTAAAATATTTGAATTTGAAAAGGGTGAGCACACATCATGGCTCAGTGAGCAAACAAAACAATGCAACAACCATATGCATGCATTCAATTCATAATTGTGGTCTGGTAAATAAGTTTGCAATGTGCTATAGAAAGGTTCGGAGGCCGCCTCACCTTTATACACGAGTGTGTGGAGCCGCCCAATAAATATCGGCACTGTCGTCCCACATGCACCCACCATGGACAATATACACCCAATGAAAATGGCATTGTTGTACCGGTTGTCCATACCAACACGTAAGCCCCTATTGGCGAGGGTTTGCAAACTAGGCTCGCAACTAACCAATCCTAATGTCAAACAATGTATCCAAGGCCTCACGTCAGCATCCCTCAATACACCCATAGAGATAAAGCTAGGGTCTGGTGACCAGGAAACACCACAATGTCACGTCCCCCCTGATGCCCTACGATGTAATAGTTCTACTAAGGTAATGGCGATACGACGATGTTAGTGGACAAGACTTGAATAGAGCTATGGTACAATATACCCAATGAAAATGGCATTGCAGTACCGGTTGCACCATCCCCTATCCGTATCAAGTATACTAACATTTACTTAGTGGACAAGACTTGAGTAAAACAATGGCACAATATACCCAATGAAAACGGCATTGAAGTACCGAATTCACCATCCCATACCCGCATCAAGTACACTAATCAAACACAAACATTCACATGCCTATTCCTATCATCATCATCATCATCATGTTATAAACAACGAAGTAAATATGCATGAACAGTAATAATAGAAATATTGGATGACATGTTAAATGCACATTACATGCATACAAGCATGGAATCATACACAGTATTGGACTCAATAAAATAAAATAGTTTATTATTAGCCCATTAGTTTAGGTCTTGTTCCCTCACCTTTGCTTGAGTGTAAATCCTCTTTCAAGCTTTAAGAATCACCTTTATATCAATAGGAAAACCTAACAAGACGATAGATTTTAATTAGAATTTATTCCGACAGTTTTAAGCTTACTGTAAAGCTAGGGTCGTAGGTTGGGTCGCAGGTTTCTGCGACCCCAGGGTATAGGGTTGATCCTAGGGTCGATTATCCTATCGAACCGAGGTGCGACCGCAGCTTCCCTGGACTTCCCGAGAGCTTGGGGTTGATCCTGTGGTCTGGTAGGGTCGGTTCCCAATCGACCCTACGTGCGACCGCATGTGGTTTAAGTCAGCCTTTCATTCTACAATCTCTTCTTTCATGTTTGGGTCCTTTGGCTTACTTCCATAGTCCATTCTATACTTGTTCTATGGCTTAAAACTCCAGGTTAAACACTTACTTTGTTTACCATGATTCCCTCCATAGATTCCATTGAAATCTTCCCATGGATGGATGATTTGGGTTTCTCCTAGATCATACCCTCTTTATATACTATTCTAGGGTCTTACATAATTTATGGAGAATGTAATCATACCTTAAGCTTGCTGAGATTCAGAAATTTCTCTGAATTTCTTCTCCTTAGTCTTCTTCTCCAACTCTCCTTCTCTTCTCCTTCTCTTCTCTTTCTCTCACTTTCAATTAGGGTTTCAAAAGGAGTGAAAGAGGCTAAGGGACGTCCTATTTATAGAAAAAAATCTCCCAAAATAAGTCCCATTGAGATTAGGAAAGAATCCCCTTGAAATTAGGAAAGTTTCCTAATTACGGTTTTAGTCGGTGATCTTAGGGTCGATGCCAGGGTCGCAGATCCCGTCGTCCCTAAGGTATCAGTCATCTGACCCTATAACTAAAATTCATGGGTCTATCTTTTGATGAGGTGGGGTCGACCCTACCTGTTTAGGTATGCGACCCTACCCTCTATTTTACTATTTTTGGGTCAATTTCATACCTGGTCTTGCGATTTCCTTCATGCACTTGGTCCACTTGGCTCGACCATGATAGGTAGACCTGGTACAAGGTGGTAAGACCGGTTAGTTCGATACGGGTCTTACATGATTAGCCTTGGGATTTAGTCAAGGAATCACATGGATCATACTAGTTTGACATCTCCAATCCCCCATAAAAGCCTTATTCCATAGAATTTACATGTTCAGGGATTATGTTCATACCTTTGCCAATGGTAGAGAGCTAAAATCTTCTCAGCAAAACCTTCTCCTTAGTCTTCTCTTCTTCTCCTTCCTTTCCTTCTCTTCCTCTAGGGTTTACTAATGTTCTGAAAGAGTGAAAAATGGTTGAGGGACGTCCTTTATATAGACAATAATTCTTCATATAGAGTTCTCTAACATTAGGAAAGAAATCCCCCTTAAATTAGGAAAGTTTCCAACTCGGAGTCTGGTCCAGGGTCTCACGATCGATGGCCTACAGTCGCAGAATCATTCCACCTTAGGGTCGAAAACATCAATCATAGGGTCATTGATCAGTGACCATTGTTTCTTTCCATATGGTCGATCGTACCTACCTAGGTATGCGACCCTACATATACTTTTGAACATTTTAACTCGATTCATACCTGGTTTTGTGATCCATCTTCACACGGTCGGTCCACTTGGTCCAGCAATGATGGGAAGACCTCGCACGACACGATTATGCCATGTTAGTGGAGTGCGGATCTTACAACAGCAGTGTTTGATCCGTTGGGAGTGCTCACATTCTCGTGTATGGAGGTGTGTGGCCACCTATCCTTTTCAGAGTATATTACAAACTTAAACCAGACCAAAGACATGAATATGACATCATGCATATATTTGTTGTATTGTTTTGTTTTCTCACTAAGCTAAGTTGTGAACTCACCCCACAGTATTGATTTCCTTTTAATTTCTAATGATGCAGGCATTACCGTCGAAGATTACATAAACGTGCCATCATATGGACAAGTGGCTGCTTTGGATGTGCAGATGGTAGAAGAAGAGCATGACTCATCATGCAAGTGTTTCCGTTGTATTTACACTTAGTGATTTATTTTTGTATTTAAAATTATGGAACTTGTAATAGTTATTTAAATTATGTTTTGGTTTACATTTGATAACTGGATTATTAAATATTCATCATTAGACTCTCAGTTCATTATTAATAAAACTTTTGCTATATTTATTATCTCTGATTGTGATGTGATTATGTATGGCTTGATTGTTGGTATGGTCCTATGTGATTCTGGCTTGAGCCGTTGGTTCTATGGTGGTTCATCCACACTTCTGGTTCAACCAGAATTGGGGTGTGACAAGGGTGTTCCTGAATTGGGAGGCAGAAGAAAAAAGAAGAAGAAGCCACAGAGGAAGAAAAGCAGAGGTGGACAGAAGGAAGAAAAGCAAAAGTGGAGAAGAAGGAGTAGTAGAAGCGGAAAGAAGTAGGGGCTTCAAATTTTTTTGTTAAAAAAATGGTGATTAAATGTCATCGATAGAACAAAAAAAGAAGAAAAAGAAGATCACAAAAAAAAAGTAAAAGAAGAATCAAAAGAGTAGCAATAGAAAGAAGAAGAAGAATCGACCGCAAGCAAAGAAAAGAGAAAAACAAAAGAAAGGAGAGTCTCATTTTTTTTTAGAAAATCAGATAGGAGTTCGAAAAGAGGAGAGGTAGTACAAGCAGAAAATAGAAGAAAAGGAGGAAAAGAAAGAAATCTCAGAGAAAGATGAGAGAAGCTTGCATAAAAATCTCAGAGGAAAAGTTTTTTTTATCGATTATTCTTGAGCCTTTCTCTATGATCTTGAGTAACAAGTTTTTTTACGATTGCATATTAGATTCTTGGAAGAGAGATTAATAGAGAGTTGAGACTGAGAGTGGAAAAAAAAAATCAACCTTTATTGATTGTGAACCCGTTATGGGTAAAGTTTGTCTTTTAAAAATTTTCATGGTTAACACCATTAACTAAAAGGGTGCGACTATAATTGTCCAATCCTACTAAAAGGGGAGTGGAATTAAGCATAGTCTAGGAGAAGTACGAGTAATTTTTCCTAGAATAAAAAGTTAAGGTTGAAAGTGCAAACCAGAGAGAAAGAATGAAGATAAAGCAAACACACACAAAACAAAAATTTAATGTGGTTCAGCACCCCAACGCGGGATGCCTACCTCCACCTAGAGAAAGAGAGACTTCCTTTATTCCCAAGAAAATTCTATAACTCTCCACCTGACAAAATGTTTTCCTCTATCAGCTTTACCTAGGGATTCTCATACAGAGATAGTATATAGGCTCCCCAGAAACCCTAATCTCCCACACAATTATAAGTTTACCCCATTATGTAATAGACCTAAATCTTAATACAAGTATTACCCTGATAACTGTGTGGGCCTTACAGAATACAAGACATTACCCAACAAATCTCCACCTGGCTTAAATTCTACAAGTCACCTTGAAAAAGAACCCGTTGATGTCGATTTTATAAACTCGTCCATTGTCTGTGCCAAATCGTACACCCAGACGGGTATAGCCCATACCCTGTCCAGGTGTCTCGCATAGCTTACCACCGTACAGAATGATATGACTCCGCCTTTCCCACTATCGTAGCCCCTACCAAGAAGATCACATTCACTCGCAGTCCTCTTGTAACTCCAGATACATCTGGAATCTAAGCCTCTCACCTCTGCACCTCTAGCGCAAACCTAGAAATCCGACTACTCACCTCAACCTGCGAGTCCTCCTTTACCCCACCGTGCAACATCAACTAGCAATTATGCATATCGTGCCGAGATTCAAACCCATTGTCAGTTCTAAGGAAAAAATGATACCACTTATTAGGGATGAAAGTGCAAACTAGAAAAAAAAAACGAAGAACAAGAATTTAATGTGGTTCAGCACTCCAATGCGGGATCCCTACCTCCACCCAGAGAAAGAGAGACTGTCACACCCCAATTCTGATCCAACCAGAGTGGTGTGAATGAACCGTCATTGAACCAACGGTTCACACCAAGATCTCGAATAGGCCGTGTCCACTCATACAAACCATTACACATAACCAAAATCAGAATATAAATAATACAGCGGAAGTCTTTAAATAAATGAACTGAGAATCTATTAATAAATTTAAATAAAATATCCAATTATTCAAATCCAAACAAATAATATAATATCATTACATCTCTTTAATCCAATCGAAAGTAATGAAAATAAATAAAAATCCAATCAAAGATATACGCAGAAAGGGCACTCGCATGACCTCTACTGCCTGTACACCCAAAGCAGCAACATCACTATACGCCGGAGCGTTCATGTAGTCATCAACCGTATAACCTGCATCAACATCTAAAAATATGTATATATACAAAGGGTGAGCTCACAACTTAGCTCAGTAAGACAATCAGACAGTTTCAGAATATTATGCATGAGTAACAATCATTTTATGCTCTGGTCAGGTTTAAGTTTGCAATGTGCTATAAAAAGGTTTGGTGGCCCCCGCACTTCTATACACGAGTGTGTGGCACCGCATGGAATCACACCACCACCAGCCCACATGCACCCATCATGGAATAAAGATAAAGCTAAGATATCCCCGTACCTCCCCTGATGCTCTACCCATACCAATACCTAAGCCCCTACTGGCCAGGGCTCGCAAACTCGGCTCGCAACTAACCAATCCTATATGTCATCAAATGTATGCTCTATCCCAGCACAGCCGTCTACGGCATAGAGATAGAGCAAAGGCATCCCCGTACCTCCCCTGATGCCCTATCCGCAACTAATCCACTAGGATAGAAACATAACGCAGGTAGACCCTATCCCAACATAACTCCCTACGGCATAGAGATAGAGCTAAAGCATCGTGGACAAGCCAGTGTCGTCCTCGGAGACCACAGTGCCACATAACCATGGCCAGGCCAGCATCAACATCGGAGACCATCGTACCACAACCTTCCCCTGATGCCCCAACCGTACCAAGCATGTTAAGACAGAATACTACAAAAGTTGCCAGTGTGAGGAATGATCCCAGGCCCATACCCCACTCCACACACTAACGAAAACAATCACATGCTTAACAACCACATCCTATCAATGCATGAACAATAATAAAAACTGAAAGTAAAGGATGGCATGTGAATATGCAAAAACATCACATCATATATATTCAGTGTTAATAACAAAGATTTACTGTCCATTAATTATTAGGTTTAGGTCAGATTCCCTTACCTAACGCTCGTTTGTCAGCTTGCTCCACGTCACAAGATCCAAACGAAAAATCACAGTCCTACAATATTATTAGGGTTTCATTAGAATAGATTCCTTAAGGTTTCACATTGGTCGGAAACCAACAAAGTCCAAAACCAGCCTTTCAGAACTGATCGGTCGCAACATACCGGTTACAGCTCTGTGAGAAAACTAGCAACCGGTATGGTCGACCGGTATGTCTCCGAAAGACCATACACTTGGTTTTTCGACTGTCGTCGATCGATTACCTTGGATTTTTAGGGTTTCTCCTATCCATTCTAAGTCTAATCTTTGAGTTAGAGTTATCCCCAACTCATTCAAGTCTAGTTTCGATGAATATCATCTCGAAACTCGAATCTAGGGTTTTACGGCAACTTAGGGTTTAATATCCAATTTAGGGTTTTAGATCAATACCTACTTTGCATGGTATTGATCCACCCACACAACTAACCTAAAGTCATAGGGTAAGAAGAATGATTAAAATACTTACCGTTGACTGGCGTAACGTGAGCATCATCGAACGGTAATGGCGGCACCTCCTTCTTCTTCCTAGCTCCTTCTCCTTTCCAACCTCCTTCTCTTCTTTAGGGTTTATGAGAGACAATGGAAAGGATTTGAGGAGGTTTAAGGTGTATTTATAGACTAACATTAGGGTTTAGTAACCCTATTAGAATTAGGAAGGTTCAGGCATTAGGATTTAGGAAAATGGGATCCACAGAGATCTAATTCCTGATCTCCGCACTCAGCTGCGCAGAGCTGTCCGGTCGACCGGTACCATCGACCGGTCAACATAAAATGATGAATATTTGACTGTCTTTGATCCGATTTTGTACCTGTTTGTCATCCGCTCGTCCCGTCTGGCCCGGTGATGATCGGAAGACTTGCTACGACACAAAACCAAGGTTTAGACCGGGTTTACGAGGTGAGGGTCTTACAACTCCCCCACCCTTAAAAGAAATTTCATCCCAAAATTTGTATGTAGGTTTTCACAACTCCCCCACCCTTAAAAGAAATTTCGGCCTCGAAATTTGAACGTACCTTGATCGTCGAAAAGATTAGGATACTCCTTCCTCATCGCGCCCTCTTCTTCCCAAGTAATTTCTTCGACATTTTGGCTTCTCCAATGCACCTTCACATAATGAATATCCTTGGTTCGAAGTTGCTGTACCTTTCGGCTTGAGAGCATCACAGGCACCACTTCAAATGTTAAGTCTTCAGTCAAGTCTGGGGATCAACGGTCAAGATGTGCGATGGATCTCTGACATACTTCTTCAGTAATGACACATGGAACACATTATGAACGCTTGACATAGATGGTGGTAGAGCCAATTGATATGCTACATTACCACGTCGGGTCAATATCTCATATGGTCCCCTTCTTACCAAACCGTTTCAGACCTCGCACCGGTGATACCTTCAAGAATACTTTGTCACCCACTGCAAACTCCAGATCTCGACGTCGATTATCCGCATAGTGCTTCTGTCGGACTTGAGCTGTCTTTACTCTCTCCTTGATTTGATCAATCACTCGGCAAGTTTCTTCAACAAACTCCGGTCCTACAATTCTTCTTTCTCCCACCTCGTTCCATAACAGAGGTGTACGATACTTCTTCCCATAGAGTGCTTCATATGGGGCCATCTGAATTGTAGCATGATAACTGTTGTTATAAGCAAACTCGATAAGTGATAGTTCTCATCCCAAGCTCCCTTGAAATCTATTGCACAAGCTCGGAGCATATCTTCTAAAAATTTTGTAGTTCGCTCTGATTGTCCGTCTGTCTGAGGGTGAAAAGCTGTACTGAACTTCAACTTTGTTCCCATAGCTTTCTGTAATCCTTCCCAGAACTTTGATGTAAAACGGGGATTTCTATCAGATACTATACACTCAGGAACGCCATGGAGTCTGACTATATTATCAACATACAACTTGGCCAGCTTCTCTATGGTATACTGAGGTCTGATCGCAATAAATCGAGCTGTTTTGGTAAGTTGGTCGACTATAACCCAAACTGCATCCACTGACCTAGGTGTCAAAGGTAGGCCAGTGACGAAATCCATGGTGATACAATCCCACTTCCATGCAGGTTCCGGTAATGGCTATAGTAAATCTGCGGGTCTCTGCCTTTCCTCTTTAACTTGTTGACAATTCAAACATTGGAACACGAAACGAGCTATATCTGCCTTCATACCCCTCCACCAATATAGTCTTCTTAAATCATGGTACATTTTGGTACTTCCTGGATGTACCGAATATGGAGTGTAATGAGCTTCAGTCATAACTCTATCTCTGATATTGCAGTCTTCACTCTTAGGTATACATAACCGTCCACGATACCTGAGTACCTTGTCTGAATCCAAGGTAAAGTCAGGATTGCTCGTACCCTTCTCTAAGTCTTCTTGCACTGTCTTGAGATGTAGATCATGTAGGATTGCTACCTTGACTTCATCAACTAGATCCGATGAGATCTTCAAAGTTGCGAACATCATGGTGAACTTATGAATTAAGCCTTGCTTGACTAGATCTTCTGCAATCTCTATAATATGTTCTTCATCAATTTCCATTGAACTTGAGGCTGCAGCACACAATGCAGCATTTGTACTTGGCCCGGCCTCAGGTTTCGATGCCCACTTTCTGCTTAAGGCGTCAGCCACAACATTTGTTTTGCCCGGATGGTACTGGATGTCAAAATCATAATCTTTCAACAATTCCAGCCATCTCCTCTGTCTTATATTCAGATCCTTCTGAGTGAAAAGATAAGTTAAGCTCTTGTGATCTGACTTAATCTAAAACTTCTCACCGTACAAGTAGTGTCTCCAAGTCTTGATTGCATGTATAACCGCTGCTAGCTCCAAGTCATGCGTAGGATAGTTCTTTTCATGCTCTTTTAACTGTCTTGATGCGTAAGCAATCACCTGTTCTCCTTGCATCAATACACACCCGATACCCAACCCTGAAGCATCCGTATATAAGGTGAACGGTACGCTTGGTTCTGGGATGGTCAAGATAGGTGCAGAGACTAGTCTTGACTTCAAAGTCTGAAAGCACTTCTCGCACTCATCTGTCCATGTGAATTTTTCCCCCTTCTTGGTCAATCTGGTGAGTGGAACAGCGATCCTGGAGTAGTCTTCCATGAATCTTCTATAATAACCAGCCAACCCAAGGAAACTAAGAATCTCCGCAACAGATTTGGTGCTTCCCATCCTACTATAGCTGCTATCTTACTTGGATCAACCTTGATACCGTCTTCAGATACTACATGGCCCAAGAAAGCCACTTCCTTCAGCCAAAACTCACACTTCTTGAACTTAGCATAAAGCTTTTCTTGTCTTAGCCGTTGTAGGGCTGCCCTCAAATGTGTTGTATGAATCTCCATGTCCTTAGAGTAGATCAATATGTCATCGATGAATACGATGACCGAAGTGTCCAACATATCATGAAACACTCGGTTCATCAGTTCCATGAACGACGCTGGAGCATTGGTCAACCCGAAAGACATAACCAGAAACTCATAATGCCCATACCTCATCCTGAAAGCAGTCTTCAGAATATCTCCGGCCTTGATCTTCAGTTGGTGATACCCCGATCGGAGATCAATCTTCGAGAAAACCTTTGCACCCTACAATTGATCGAACAGATCATCGATTCTAGGCAAGGGATACCGATTCTTGATCGTCAACTTGTTCAGTTCACGGTAGTCAATGCATAGTCTTACACTTCCGTCTTTCTTCTTGACAAATAATACAGGTGCTCCCCAAGGTGATATGCTAGGTCGTATGAAACCCTTATCTAACAATTCTTGTAATTGGGTCTTCAACTCCTTTAACTCGGTAGGGGCCATCCGGTATGGTGCTTTAGACACCGGCGCCGAACCTGGCATAAGGTCTATTACAAACTCTGTAGCCCTGTCCGATGGTAGACCTGGAAGCTCCTTTGGAAATACATCTGGAAACTCTCGAACCACATCTATATCTTCCATCTTGTGTGATTCCACCGTGATGTCGACTACAGATACTAGATACCCCACTCCCCCCTTCTCTAAGCATCTCTTAGCTTTTAGGGCGGAGAGAATCAGCTTTCGCTTCCTAGATAGCTTGATCTCAGTGAAGCTATACTCCTTTCCCTTTTTGTCTGTAAGCACAAGCTTCCTTTCACCACATAATAGAATAGCTGAATGATGGCCTAGCCAATCCATTCTCAAGATGACATCAAAGTCTGCCATCTCGAGTAGTACCAGACTCGCTTCTAAGTCTCGGCCCTCAATACATACAGTACATGGTCCATAATATTCAGTCAAAGCCACTTCGACTCCTAGTGGGGAGTGAACTATCAAGCTTGGGTTCAAGTGCTTAATTGGTAACTCCATTCGCTTCCCAAAAGAAATAGAAACAAAGGAGTGCGCGGACCTAGAGTCAAATAGTACTCTGGCAGGTATACCAGCTACATTTAGAATTCCTGAAATTTTTATTATCCCTTAATTCTACATGCGCATACACATAATGAAAAATAGTAAGCCAAATAGTAAGGGATAGAGTCGTATCAGTGACCACATCAGGTGATGCAGCTGCCTCTTCAGTGGTGACCGCATATACTTTTCCTTGCTGGGGAGGTTGCTTCCTAAGTAGAGTGTAGGTCCTTGCAATATGACCCACTTGCTAACAGTTGAAACATTTGATATTCGGGTTGAATCCGGCGTTCTGTGGCACAAGTGGTTCCGTATTGTTTCTAGCAGGCACTGTAGAGGTCTGAGCCCTGTATGGGCGAAAAGGTCTATTGTTACCGCCACCCGAACTCTCATTAGCGAGTCTCTTCACTCCTCTATTCTGAGCGAAGAAGCTGTCCCGCTGACTGGACTCTATCACCCTCACAACCTGCACAGCCTCATTATAGATTTTCTTGTCCAGACCCAAGATGTGCTCTCTGATGCTTCCACGTAGTCCCATGGTGAACCTACGTGTCTTGGTCTCTTCTTCTTGCATACTTGCCGGTGCGAAGAAAAATAACTCCTCGTACCTCTGCTGGTAAGCATCCACAGCCGACTGAGACTGCTGTAGATTGAGGAACTCCCTCTCCATTTGATCCCTGAAACTCTTCGGGAAGTATTTATCGAAGAAGACAACTTTGAACACTTCCCAATCTACCTGTGCATGCTTCATCTCCAGATATGTCCGTGTAGAATTCCACCAAGCATTTGCATCTTCCTTCAGCATGTGAGTGGCAAACAGGACCTTTTCATCCTCTGAACAAGTCATCAGTCAAAAATTCTTCTCTATTTCTGCAATCCACTGTGCTGGCCACAATGGTTTCCCTGTCTTACCTGTGAATGAAGAAGGCTTCAACTTTAAAAATCTATCCACCGCCCTGCTCAGATCGTGTTGTCCCTGTGTATTCATTCCGTACCATGGTGGTGGATACGGATATGCTCTCTGATAAGCAGAAGATGACAGAAACTGGTGCGGTGGTGGTACATTCTGGGGTTGGCCCATCAGTCCTGGACTACCATGCGTCGGCTGTGTTGTATTATTCCCTCCAGACTCAGGCGTACCTCCAATGGGAACAGAACCCGGTGGCCTGAACATCTTCAGTATCTCGCTCAGGAACTCTTTCTGCTGAGCTTGCATCTGATAGACCAGGTTTGTAACAATGGTCTCAGAATTCCTGTGAGGTAGGCCAGGTAAATTTGTCGGTACCTCTGGAACCTGTTCTTCCTCAACTTCTAGGCTTGGCTCTTTAACATGGCCTGGTTCAACCTGTTCTTCTTCCTCGAGGCGCATCCTAGCCTGGTGACGCTTTCGACCCCTACGACTGTTTCTGCCCACCATCTCAGACTATTCTGTTTGAATCTGAGAAGAAAACATAACACATGAGAATGAAGCAATAGTGGTATTAGTCTTGAACAATATAAGGCGAAACAGTCGCAAAAAGGAGTAATTAAATCTACAAAATTTTAAAATTTTTCAGAGATTTTTCTAGCTATTCTGGTGCTGACCGGTCGCAACATACCGGTCGCACCCCTGTAGAATATGCTGCGACCGGTATAGTCGATCGGTCAGAATTTAAAATTCTGACCAAGACATAGCGGTCGCATGTCTGTAGGGATACCGATCGACCGGTATAGGCAAAACCATCGACCGGTATGCCCAGAATTGCTTTTAAAATCGTGAAAAATGAGAATTTTTCTCACTTTTCATTCTCCTTTCTTCTCCAGTGGCGATTCTTCTCTGGATTCCGAGTTACTACAGTCCGACCGGTGACTTTAGAAGCCATTTTCTTCCGTTCAAGACATAGAACATCGTCTCCAGGTAAGTTTCTTCCCCCTCTTTCAACTTTTTATAAATTTTTCATATCGTCTTTATGTAGAATTTTAGGTTTTTATTTGATTGAGAGATTCCAACCGTAGGAACTCTTTTCCTTCAGCTTAGAAAGAGTTTAGGGACCCCTAAGAGCAAAAGCCCTCAACTAATTTGAGGTTTCACCGAACGGTTTTCACAAAAATCGAATTTTTACAATTTTTGACCTAGGTTTTCAAAAATTTCAAAATTTCTTGGTTTCTTAAATTCTTGAAATTGCTTATTGTAATTGCTTGTGATTGGTTTGTTGAAGAGTGTGGGGGTTACGTAAGTCCTCCTCCCCAAGTTTTTGGGTGAGTTCGAGGCTTTTTCCCAATTTACAGTCGTTATGCTGTCGAAATTTCGACAAAATCTAACATTTTCTTCTTATTTTCTTTTGTTTTGCAGTTTAATGGCTCCACGTCGTGCACTGGGCAAACGTCCTCATGGCTCGAGCGTTCGCGCTTCTCAGCCACCCGCTCCACAACTCGACGAGCGTTGGTTTCAATCCTTGGAGGCACAAGCTCGTTTCCCATGGTTCGATAGCAAAAACATCGAATCCGGGCGTCGAGTTAACTTGGATCAGCTGGAGAGGTTCGATGTGCGAGCCGCTTTCGACGCGCTTGGGTGGGTACCGGTAATATCCTACACTGATACCACCCGTCCCAATCTGGTTAAGAATTTCTATGCTAACCTGGAGCTGTATGGGGATGTCAATGATCCCAACCAGGGTAGGAACTTGCGCATCTCCAGCTACGTCAAGGGTGTACCTATCTCCTTCAACACCCACCAGTTAGCTGATCTGTTGGGGGTACCCAACGATGGAGACCTAGTCTACTGCCCCCCAAAGGTGAAGGGCTATCTGAGCGAGGACTTACGTCGAGAGATCGCAGAGCAGATCCTCAATCCTGGGGCTCCTATGAAGGCGGCTAGTCTGAAGCCCCTAGCTCGTGTCTACAGCCGCATCATCCAGCACGACATCGTGCCCCAGAGCGGCCACTACAGTGAGCTATCTCAGCTCACTCAGTACATTACTTACTGCGTCTGCACCGGGGAGTGGGTCTCTCTCCCTTACCTTATCATCCGGACCATGCATCAGGTGACCCTGGCCGATCAGGCCAGTAACCTTCCATACGGTCGTCTCATTACCTTCCTGCTACGTCGCCTGGGTGTGAGCATGAGAGGCGACGTGACGGTTGAGGATACCATGACCGCCGACATTGACTGGGAAGCTATTCAGAGGATGCAGATGGTCGATCTGCCCATTAGCGATGACGAGTTGGAGGCTCGCCCTCGCCCACTCGGGAGGGTAGCGAGCCCCGGCGGCGGCAGCAGCAGCCCAATGCGGCCTATGCGGCGAGGCCGGGGTGATGATGACAATATGGCTGGGGAAGCACCAGTGCTTGTCCCACAGCCTACACCTACAGCACCACCATTTACCTCTATAGCTGGACCATCTCAGCCTTCTCCCGATACCATGATGGGTATGTTTATGGAGATCAGGGACGCTCAGCGTGAGATGAGCCATGACTTGGCATAGTTGGCTCGTAGCCTCAGAGTCACACAGGATCAGGTGCACTGGCTCAGGGTCGCTTACGAGCGAGACTATGATATAGCAGACCCTATTCCTCCCAGGCCCCCTACCCCATGATTGTCCCTCTTTATTTTCTTTCACTTGACGGTTTATATAACAAGGTAACTGTCCGGTTTGTGGACTGTACCCTGTAGCACTATTTCATTGGGATACTCTTTTCTTTTATTTCATGAAAGTTTTCATGTTTCACCTAACTAGTATATGTGCACATGTTAAGTTTCATATTTAGTATAGCATATTATGCTCTTTCTTAATCCGTCTCCGGTTTCAAACAATGCTTAGGGTATGTTTGTATTAAAAAAATTTAATATTTCCTAACTTAGTTCATCGACTTAGTTAAGTGCAATATGGTTTGTTGTACAGAGCCCGAGAGTTCTGATACCAAGTTGTCACACCCCAATTCTGATCCAACCAGAATAGTGTGAGTGAACCGTCATTGAACCAACGGTTCACACCAGGATCTCGAATAGGCCGTGTCCACTCATACAAATCATTACACATAACCAAAATCAGAATATAAATAATACAGCGGAAGTCTTTAAATAAATGAACTGAGAATCTATTAATAAATTTAAATAAAATATCCAATTATTCAAATCCAAACAAATAATATAATATCATTACATCTATTTAATCCAATCAAAAGTAATGAAAATAAATAAAAATCCAATCAAAGATACACGCAGAAAGGGCACTCGCATGAAGCGTCATGCTCGTCCTCTCCTGCTTGTACACCCAAAGCAGCAACATCACTATACGCCGGAGCATTCATGTAGTCATCAACCGTATAACCTGCATCAACATCTAAAAACATGTATATATACAAAGGGTGAGCTCACAACTTAGCTCAATAAGGCAATCAGATAGTTTCACAATATTATGCATGAGTAACAATCATTTTATGTTGTGGTCAGGTTTAAGTTTGCAATGTGCTATAGAAAGGTTTGGTGGCCCCCGCACCTTTATACACGAGTGTGTGGCACCGCATGGAATCACACCACCACCGGCCCACATGCACCCATCATGGAATAAAGATAGAGCTAAGATATCCCCGTACCTCCCCTGATGCTCTACCCATACCAGTACATAAGCCTCTACTGGCCAGGGCTCGCAAACTGGGCTCGCAACTAACCAATTTATATGTCATCAATGTACGCTCTATCCCAGCACAGCCGTCTACGGCATAGAGATAGAGCTAAGGCATCCCTGTACCTCCCCTGATGCCCTATCTGCAACTAACCCACTAGGATAGAAACATAACGCAGGTAGACCCTATCCCAACATAACTCCCTACGACATAGAGATAGAGCTAAAGCATCGTAGACAAGCCAGCGTCGACCTCGGAGACTACAGTGCCACATAACCATGGCCAGGCCAGCAACAACATCGGAGACCACCGTACCACGACCTTCCCCTGATGCCCCACCCGTACTAAGCATGTTAAGACAGAATACTACAAAAGGTGTCAGTGTGAGGAATGATCCCAGGCCCATGCCCCACTCCACACATTAACGAAAACAATCACATGCTTAACAATCACATCCTATCAATGCATGAACAATAATAATAACTGAAAGTAAAGGATGGCATGTGAATATGCACAAACATCACATCATATATATTTAGTGTTAATAACAAAGATTTATTGTCCATTAATTATTAGGTTTAGGTCAGATTCCCTTACCTGACGTTCGTTTGTTAGCTTGCTCCATGTCACAAGATCCAAACGGAAAGTCACAAAGTCCTACAATATTATTAGGGTTTCATTAGAATAGATTCCTTAAGGTTTCACGTTGGTCGGAAATCAACAAAGTCCAAAACCAACCTTCCAGAACTGACTGGTCGCAACATACCGGTTGCAGCTCTGTGATCAAACTAGCAACCGGTATGGTCGACCGGTATGTCTCCGGAAGACCATATACTTGGTTTTTCGACTGCCGTCGATCGATTACCTTGGATTTTCAGGGTTTCTCCTATCCATTCTAAGTCTAATCTTTGAGTTAGAGTTATCCCCAACTCATTCAAGTCTAGTTTCGATGAATATCATCTCGAAACTCGAATCTAGGGTTTGACGGCAACTTAGGGTTTAATATCCAATTTAGGGTTTTAGATCAATACCTACTTTGCATGGTATTGATCCACCCACACAACTAACCTAAAGTCATAGGGTAAGAAGAATGATTAAAACACTTACCGTTGACTGGCGTAACGTGAGCGTCGTCGAACGGTAATGGCGGCACCTCCTTCTTCTTCCTAGCTCCTTCTCCTTTCCAACCTCCTTCTCTTCTCTAGGGTTTATGAGAGACAATGGAAAAGATTTGAGGAGGTTTAAGGTGTATTTATAGGCTAACATTAGGGTTTAGTAACCCTATTAGAATTAGGAAGGTTCAGGCATTAGGGTTTAGGAAAATGGGACCCACAGAGATCTAATTTCGGATCTCCGCACTCAGCTGCGCAGAGCTGTCCGGTCGACCGGTACCATTGACCGGTCAACATAAAATGATGAATATTTGACCATATTTGATCCGATTTCGTACCTGTTTGTCATCCGCTCATCCCGTCTGGCCCGGTGATGATCGGAAGACCTGCTACGATACAAAACCAAGGTTTTAGACCGGGTTTACGGAGTGCGGGTCTTACAGAGACCTCTTTTATTCCCAAGAAAACTTTATAGCTCTCCACCTAATAAAGTATTTCCTTCTATTAGCTTTACCTAGGGATTCCCACACAGAGACAATGGAAAATTTTCATATACACACCATTAAAGATTGGAAACATCACCTACCTCCACAAGATTGCAAAAACCTCATCTAATACCCAAAAAGTTTGCTCCGTTAATCAATGAAGTCTACTCCGTTAACAAAATTTTGTTAGTTGCTGACATCAGTTATGCTGAACATTTTAACGGACCATGCTACCCTTTTAGGGTTGTTAAAGGACAAAAATACCCTTTATTAAGTTACCCTACCTCCAAATGTTCATTTCGATTCATAACAGTGAAAGTGGAACATCTGTAGCTTCTTCTTCTTCCCCGGCGATGGCTAGCTTTCGATCCCGGCCATGGATTGGGTCAAAGTAGACACAAGTAAAACCCATGAGTTATGCCGGCGCAAGTGCCACGTGGTCTCTAACCTACGGTACCGGAAAAAATGGGATTTGCAGAAGGTTAAAGGCGAAACATTCGGTGGAGACAAAAAGCTTTGTTTTCCTCCTTCTTTGTGATAGATCATTGTGGTTATGGTGGCATGTTTCTTCTCCGACTTGATTTCGAACAGCAACATTTTTGTGATTTCCGATCTCAACGCCAATAGTTCGATTTGTTATCCTTGATTCCAATCCGGCAATAATCGACCACAATTATATTATCGGTTCTTTTTGGATTTTTTTTTATTTTGATGTGTTAAAGAGGGAAAGAATCAAGAACAGAGGTGAGAAAAAACACAGGAAGAGGTTAGGGTTCCTAGAATCTCATTCCATTTTTAATTTTGATCAATAATATATCTCTGCTCCGGCATCATCTTCAAGAAAATGACGACAGCAACTTTGATTTTCATTGTCGAAGGCAACTCGACCAGATATGGAATTTACTATTCTTACCGATGTTGTTTGGTGATCATTGTTGTTGCATGTAAGGATGCCCCATCAGATAATTTCTTTGAGATCTGTCTAGATACGGAGGACAGAAAAAACCATTCTTCTGAGACAATAGATCAAGGTGCGTCGAAAAAACTGAATTTCAGATGTGATCGGAGTATTGGTCCTTTGAATTGTAGTCATTGTCTCTCGGAAAGAGATACAGTCCTTGCTCTCAACAAATCCTCATCAGCAAAGGTGGGAACGTCTAATTCACCCTCGTGGTCTGATATTGATCACTCTAAAGCCAGCCCAAAGGTCAGGGTGAACCCCATTAGAAGAATGTTGAAGCCAATCATGAAGTCTAAATCTCTACGGAATCAACCAGTTTCATTGGCAGAATTCGGTGACATGAAAACAGTAGGGTTAGCAAGCATTAGCAGGAAGAGGACAGTTTGTAAATCTTTATTGCATGATTTTTCAAACACTGTAACAAAAGGAAGAAATGGGGCCTCATTTTGTCAAGAAAGATCGGCACAGTCTGGATGTGGCCTCATCACCTACTCACCTACACGCGCTTCTCAAATTGGAGTATAAACTTGGAGCTCCTCCTCTCCGAACGCCATTGCAACCCCTTCCCCTGTCCACTCCGAACGCCATTGCAACCCCTTCCCCTGTCCATTCCTCTTTCTCAGAATGGGAAAGATAACTATCTTAATTACAATCACAATCCGAAAACCAGCTACCTGGGTAAATAAGTGACATCCTATTAGTGCCGGAGATAGGAGGCCCGAGATGGGATGCCAGCCAAAGATGGGATGCGCCGTGGATGACAACGCAGAGGGGATCAACGCAGAGGGGTTAGGGTTTGGGTGAGAGTGAAAAAGAGAAAAACACCGTTCCATTACAAAGGTCAAATTAGTCATTCAATATATTTTTTAAATTTTTTAATTTTTAATATGAAGGGTAAAACTGTATTTTAACAATTCTGTCAGTTAGTTGGATGTGATTGAGGTTTTTGTAATCTTGTGGGGTTAGATGAGGTTTTCAATCCATAATGGAGTGTATATGAAAATTTTCTCAGAGACAATATATAGTCTCCCTAGAAACCGTAATCCTCCACACAATTACAAGTTTACCCCCATACAAGTAATAGACCTAAACACTAATACAAGTATTACCCTGATAATTGTGTGGACCCTATAGAATACAAGACACAACCCAACAAAAAATATACTAAAGAACAAGATATTTCTAATCTAAATTTAGAATGCAGAGTGGGGCTAAATAGTACATTCCAAATAGTAGGAAAAAATAAAATACATATCAACCAGTATAGTTATCATCTCAAAATATGTTCTTGACATAAAATACATCCAAAGAGTAAATACCAAAAAAAGTCTAAATTTCTAAAACAAAAGCAGTAGTGGGCCACTACCTTGTTTGAGTTTATCATCTCCAACTCAACTCCAACACGACTTCTTAGAAGTCTGTTTGGTTTTTCCACCAATACAACAAAAATATGGGTCTACTCACATAGCTTACCCGATTTGCGAACCTGATTACATCCAATGATCCACGCAGGCTGATTTGATTAGGCCGTAGGGTAACCTATTTTCTAAGTAGCTAAAATATGTATAATATAATAAAAATATTATAATTATATTTTTTTATTCAATCCTAATTAGTTAGAATAAGACTTTATTATTATTATTGTATTATAAGTACACTTGTTTACTCATGATAGCCCACAGTACATGTCGAGTAATATTATAATTATATTTGTTTAGTCAATCCTATTTAGTTGGGATAAGACTTTATTATTATTATACATTTGTTTATTCATGATAGCACACAGTATATGACAATATTTGGACCGGGTATTTTTTATCTCCACAGAAGATGTGAAACCATGCCACTTATATTTCCAATCAAATATAGGAAAATAATTTTTGTCCAACAGTGTGTACATGCATCAGACACAGGAATAGTGAAATGACCACTCTAGCTCACCTAATTGGATGCAAGTGTGTCTATTCCATTGGTCTCTGTACTGGTGTAGGACCCATACAATTGGATATGAAACCCTTTCCTTAAAAATAAATACAGTTGAGGTTTCCTGTCTCATTACATGGACTCTCCATTAGCACAAGGTTAAATGAAAGAACAGATACAAAAAGAGCATGTTAAAAATCGCTGAAAAAGGTAACCAGATAGAAAAAAAATTTCCCATATATATATATATATATATATATATATATATATTAGTAAACTCCCAAATAACTATCGACAAACAATGAAAAGGCACTCAAGAAAAATCCTTAAGTATTCTTTTACCTAAAAATATTAAAGTAAATTCTTCCCTGAGAGGTTCGGATCCGGGTCACCATCACTTCGGTTCAGACTTGGGGACGTCACAAGATATTGAGAATTTTGTATATTCTCCTGTATATTAATCTATAAAAAAAATCTATATTTGTATGGTATTTTTTTGGGTGGGGGGGGGGGGGGGAAAAAAAAAAAAAAAAAAAAAAAAAAAAAGGGGGTTGGAAAAATAACTTTTTTTTAAAATTAAAAAAACAAAATACAATAAATGATAATTATAACCATAATTCAATTGACAAAATGTAAGATTGGAGGAATGCTGGTTTACAATAACTATCTCGATATTGGAGTAATGAAGAACAATGAAAAGGCCGTCAAAAAAGTCCTTAAGTATTCTTTGACCAAAAAAAATTTTGAAGTAAATTCTTCCTGAGGGGCTACAATCAGGGTCACCATGATTTCAGTTGAGACCTGGATATTTTCATAAGATATATGAGAATTTTGTATATTCTCCATAGAAACTTGTGTATTAATTTATCCAAAAAAAATCTATATTTTTGTGGTAGGTTGGTAGAAGCATTGTTAATAAAAAGTCATATGCCAAAATAAAATGAAGAAAAAAATAACTATACTAGATTGCATTGAATAATAATTTCTAAAAAGTGAAGCAAAGTAACTAAAACAACAAATTCTTAGAGTTTATATTGTTGAACATATAAGGGGAAAAATACAATAAATTATAATTAAATCATAATTCAATTGAAGCCCACATTTCAATAGTGAAAAATATAAAAAATTTATTTTCCTAAAGAGGTAAAAGATGTCATTTGGTAATATTTGACTAACATATTTTTGTTAAGAGATGGCTAAATGACCATTGCACCCTTTTGAAATGAATAAATCATGTTCCTTGAATTCTCCGTGCGGACTTGCATTGGCCTCACACTCCAGCAACAATACCCATCCTTTGTACCTAAATTTTGTATTCCATCTTAATAAGTATGGTGATCAAATTATTAAAAAATATTTATATTTTCAACAAATTTCTTGATATAACAGCCTGCATTATGTATAAAACTTGGCACACAAAGGACCGTGTGCCTCATTTTAATTGTCAAAATCTAATTATAACATTGATAAGATTCCATTTTGTAGTGTCCTCCATGGCTGGTCTTTGGTCCCCTTTTCAAACATCTCCTCAATTTTTTATGATTTTGAAAGTTTTGTACCATATTTATTTCCTTGCTATAGGACTTTTTTTAATTGAAGTGAAGATTTTATGGACCGTCCGATCTATGGAGTACCTATGGGTTACGTAGTCAGTTAGTCGTGCCACGTATATTGGGATGCAGTAAGTCTAATCATTGGATCATATTTTAAAAAAAAGGAGGCCTAGATTGATTATTTTTTAAAATTCAATCATATATTATACCATTATTATCATGCCTTTCTATTTGAAATAGTCTTAAATTTTTATGAACCCCAAACCGACCCTCACTTTTCTTCTTTTTTTCCTTTTTTTTTTTATATGGTATAATTAGTTGTCCCTTTACTCATATATTACCATTTTTTTTTAGAAACTGCAATACTCATTAGGACGGCAAATGTTGAACAATACGATTACATGTAACATTTATTTAATAATTAGAAAAAATTTCATGTGACCCCTAAAAACGATGTCAAATTCGATCTAACCCCTAATAATTCCAAAAGTTTCATCTACCATCTAAATGGTTTGCATAAATGTCAATCGGCCCCGGACTTGACTGAAAATGTGATAAGACATTTCTACCCTTTGTATTTGAAACTAAAAGACATTAAAATTAGATAAAATTACTAATTTGACCCTTTAAAGATAATAATCTAAATTAGGTAAAATCACTAGTTTGACCTTCTATTAAAAAAAAAAATTTACCCTTTCCCATCGTCTTCTTCCCCTAATCTCCGGCGATCACCTCATTGTTCGACGGAAAACGAAGGAAACATACGGTCAACAGGCTTCCCTTCCCTTCCCCTTCTCTCTCTCACTCTCCCTTTGAGTACCTGCATTCAATTTTTCAAAATAACCCAATTTCTTGACTTGATTATTGGGTACCGATCTCAGATTATTGTTTAAGGCAAAAGAAGAGGTGAAGGCGTTGGTACTGATCTCACTGTAGCAACTTCACATTACTGATTCAAGAAAGGCGTTGGTATTGATCTCACTGTAACAACTTTGCATTCCATCTTTTCTCAACGAGTTTTTCTCTCTCTTCCTACGCAGACCAAACTATAAATTCCCCAAACCCCAGTCTTCCTTCCCAATCTCTCTCCACAATCTTCTTCCCCCCCCCAAAAAAAAAAGAAAAAATAAAGAAAAGAAACCAGATGGGAGCCATCTCTGAAGAAGAATCCACCAGCTCAAGCAGAACTACGGAACTCATCCATTTTCTCTCTCATTGCCTCTCGCCCCTGAAGAAGAATCCACCATTATCGTCCCTGCTCTCAAGCACGTCATCTTTGGTGGAAATTGTAGTGATGGCGATGACATTTCACAACATTTCCTGTTTCCACCACTGGTTAATTCCGCCCCAACCTCTTCTTTTCCTATCAACTTCAAATTCGGCCCTGAACAACCAGATGGCGTTCAGCTACCACTCCTTGAAGCTGACAAAGGTGGATTATGTAAGATCGATGGATGTCTAGGTTGCAATCTCTTTGGAACATCACAGCCTGAGAAAAAGAGTAGGAAAAGGATGAAGAAAAATTTCTCCACTGATAGATGTTTCCCTGTATCTCTACATAATAAATTTCTCTAACAATCTTGTAGTTGTTTTTTGCAACATTCCATTCAATCTCCTAAGAGAAAAAAAAAAAAGATCATTCTGCAGAGAGATATTTTGTGAACTTAACAAATCTGAATTGATGTTTGGTTCCATCCTAAAATGATTGAAATTAACTATAAAACTTGAAGAAAGATGAGATATGACTCTGTAAGTAAGTGCATATAAATAAATCTTTGTTGGGAATTCCATCAAACAGAGAGGGTTTTATCCATCCTTAGTGACGAGTAGTCACCAAGATTAACAGCTTTAATTGGGAAATCTGGGTTTTCCATTGCAGCAAATGAAAGAGAACAAGAAGGAGAAACAACTCAGCAACAATCTGGTCAAAAGTTTGAGTGGGAGATACAAGAGGAAGCTTTAAATTTCTTCAAGTCGTTGTTTGGTTACAATCAACACACCAGCACCATAAGACGAAACCACCAAGAGATGGGTTTCTAGTAATGTCTGGAGGATGCGAATAAAGGTCGTGGCTTTCTTTCTTTGTCGTAATGGAGATATTTTGAGCCCTTATCCCCAAAATCCCCAAAACGGTACCAACTGTCTGACCACCTGGTTTTCTCATTTTAAGGAGTTTTTGGAAAGCATAATTTGATTCCCCCTTGAAGAAATCGATCGAATCATATGCTCTGAAATCCCATTTGTAATCCTTTTTAAGGAACTTTTGTATTGGATTATCATTTAAGGTCTTACCTATTGATGAATCACGATCTGAAAGAACGGTTTCAGATTTGAGATCTGGCCAAGGGAATCTGAAGAAGCTCTATACGAAATACAGTGAAGAAAAGATGAAGAGTAGAAGAGGAAAGAAGAAGAAGAAGGGTAAAATGGTCTTTCACCAATACAATAAGGGCAGTATTGTCTCAGAAATTTTCAATTAGTGATGATGTCATCAACTAACGGGACTCTATTAACGGGTGGGTTCTCCTTGATTAACGGTGAAAAAATTTTGGGTGGTAGATGAGACATTTGAAAAACTTTTGGATGGTAGATGAGACTTTTGAAATTATTGGGGGTTATATGGAATTTGACATAGTTTTTGGGGATTAGATGAAATTTTTTTTAATAATTAAATCATCAGTTACAAACTTGGCTGCACAAATATCTGCAAGTACTACTGAAGCTACATGTTGAAAACAAAAAACAGTTCCGCATCAACACTATTTTGGGACGCATAATTCCCGGAAACGGTCCATAACTAAAATCCACATTAAAGAATTACTGTCGAAATGTTCCACATCTAAAATTCATAGCTACATATCACTTTTTAAGTTCAGATCATTTGCATGTACATGTCTTAGGAGGGTTTGTTAGAATTATTAGTCTACAGATTCATAGAACACAATGAATTTCAGAGAATGATAAATACAACCCATAATGTAAATATACACCTCTTGAGTTTAATCTTTCATTAAGTCTAAAAGCTTTGATCATAATCTCTCGACCATGGTGTGAGGAGAAGGGAAAAAAATTTGAAAATTGAATTTTATCCTCATTTTAAAGTTGAATTTTCATGAAGTTAAGTTGTCTACCCTCATTACACTCAAACTGTAGTTAAAGTTGTTTACCCTCATTACACTCAAACTGGGGTTTGAAAAGTTCTCACCTTCAGATCCCATCCACTCATGCCAGTGGAGGGTAAGAAGACTGGAGTTGCCACCTTGATAAGGTCTAGGACCTATAAATGATGTCCCTCAATGGAGGGACACTAATGACTCGCGCAAATGGAATGACTATCTCATCTCACCAAATACGGGTAAGTGCCAAATTACGAGTTGGAAAGGTGTTAGGCACCCAACTCGCCCGGTTGAACCGGTCTCCCTAAATCCTATCATTTCCTATAGTTTATGAATGCTTGGAGCTATCTAATTAAATTACAAGATACAAGAAAAAATCATAATTTGATCTCTAATTCTTTACTAGCTATGCATGGCATAAGCTGAAATTAAACAAATTAAACAAGAAAATAATTACAAAATAAATTAAAGAATTTAATGAATGACCTAATCATACATCAAAAGAAAAGAAAAAGACATACATCATATGATCGAGTATCCCTGTGCGGCAGGAATCAGGCCAAACGTAGTTCGGACAGGTGTATACGTACCAGGTGTGTAAGACCCGCACTCCATGAATCCGATCTAAACCTTGAATTCATGTCGTAACAGGTCTTCCAATCATCACCGGGCCAGACGGGACGAGCGGATGACAAACAGGAACAAAATGGACCGAATTAAGTATGAATTAATCCATACCGGTCGATGGTACCAGTAGCCTGCGCAGCAGACCACTAATATCCAGAAACGGATCTCTGTGGGTCCCACTTTCTAAATTTCAAACCGAAGGACTTTCCTAATGCTAGGAGGCTTCCTAAAACTAAATCTAGCCTATATAAACCCCTCTAAACCTCCTAAAACCTCTTCCATGATCCTCACAAACCCTAGAAAGGAGAAAGAGGCAGAAGAAGGAGAAGAAACTAAGAAGGAGAGGGAAGAACCGCCATTGTCGTTCGAGGAAGAACAAGTTACCGCAACTCAACGGTAAGTGCTCAAACCTTCATCTACCATAAGTAATCTAGAATGGTTAGTTGTAGTTGGATCAATATCATGCAAGGCGAGGTATTGATCTAAACCCTATTTGTCGTCAAACCCTAAATTAGTCGTAAACCCTAGATTCAAGTTCTAGGTTGAGATCATCAAAACTAGGACTTGAATGGAGTTGGAAACAACTCTAACTCAGTGTTAAGACCTAGAATGAATAGGAGAAACCCTAGGATCAATTGAGGGTGATCGACGAAAGGCGAAAACCAACTGTATGGTCTTCTGGAGACATACCCGTCGACCATATCGGTCGCACCATATGCGACCGGTACTGCGATCGGTACTTCCCGGGGACAGGTCAGTGGGGACCGATCGATCATATCGGTCACAGGTTTCCCCACAGTGCTACGACCCGTACTGTGACCGGTCAGCTCTGTGAGATGTGTTTTGCCATTGTTGGTTTATCGACCAACGTAAACCTATTCTAACTAAACCCTAATATCGTATAGGACCTTGTGATAACACGTTTGGACCTTGTGATGCGGAGTGAACTATCAGTCAAGTGTCAAGTAAGGGAATCAGACCTAAACCCTAATAATTAAATAACAGTAAATTGTTGATAATAATTATGGTTCTATGGATTGATGTTTGTGCATTCTCGCATGTCATCTTTTACTTTCAGTTATTATTATTGTTTATGCATACTTGCTATGCTAGATTGTGACTGTTAGGCATTTGATTGTTTTCGTTGGTGTGTGGAATGGGAAAGACTAGAGGTCTGGGATCATTCCTCACACTAGCACCTTTCGTATCGTTCTGTCTTAGCATGCTTGGTGCGGGTAGGGTATCAGGGGGAGGAAGTGGCACTGCGGTCTCCGGCCTGGCCATTAGACTCTAGCTTTATCTCTATGGCATAGGGAGCTGCGCTGGGACAAGGCCTACTATGATGACATATAGGACTGGTTAGTTGCGAGCCCAGTTTGTAAGCCCTCGCCAATAGGGGCTTACGTGTTGGTATGGGTAGAGTATCAGGGGAGGTGTTGGCGGTGTTTGATCCGGACGCCTTAGCTCTATCTCTATTCCATGGTGGGTGCATGTGGGACGGCAGTGGTGTTTGATCCATTGGGCGGCTTCACACACTCGTGTATAGAGGTGCGGTGGCCGCCAATCCTTTCTATAGCACATTGCAAACTTAAAACCAGACCATGATGTAAATGTTACTTATGCATATGTTTGTTGCATTGTCTGATTGTCTTACTAAGCTAAGTTGTGAGCTCACCCTTCTATATATGCATATTTTTAGATGTTGATGCAGGTTATACAGTGGAGGATTATGTGGACGCTCCTATGTATGAGGCGTGGCTGCTATGGACATGCAAACAGGAGAGGACGAGTATAACGCTTCATGCGAGTGCCCTTTCTGCGTGTACCTTTAGGATTTGATTTTAATTTATTCTATTTATTTTTTGTTAGAAATACTGTAATTTAAAGATATTTATTTAAGTTTTGAGAATTTGAATAATTGAATATTTTATTTAAATTTATCAATAGATTACTCAGTTCATTTAATTTAAGACTTCTGTTGTATTTATTATATTCTGATTGTGGTTATGTGCAATGGTTTGTATGAGTGGACACGGTCTTATTGAGATCCTGATGTGAATCGTTGATTCAGTGACGGTTCACTCACACTTCTGGTTCAGTCAGAATTGAGGTGTGGCAACTTGGTATCAGAGCTCTTAGGCTCTGTCCAAAGGACCATATTACAGTTAACTGAGTCGATGAACTGAGATAGGAAAAATTAAAAGCCTTAATATGAACACACCCTAAGTACTTGTTTGATGTTTGAGACTAAATATGACAGAGCATAACATAGTATATTAATTATGGAATTAATAAACAGACATGCTCTAATGAAAAAAGAAACCATAACCATCTATTAAATATTTAAATTGTAGCAAAGGTTAACAGTGCTACAGGGTACAGTCCACAAGCCGGACAGTTACCCTGTTATATAAACTGTACTGAAAAAGAGAGGAAAAATGAGAAGTCTATCATGGGCTTGGGGGCGTAGGAGGAATAGGGTCGGCAATATCATAATCACGCTCATAGGCGACCCTGAGCCAGTGCACCTGCTCTTGGGTGACTCTGAGGCTGCGAGCAAGGCGCCCCAAGTCATGGCTCATCTCATGCTGAGCATCCCTGATCTCCGTGAACATACCCATCACGGTGTCGGGAGGAGGCTGAGATGGTCCCGCTGCATGTGTGGGCTGTGGTGCTGGCACTGGAACATCCTCAATCTGATCATCGCCACCTTTATCATCACCCCCTGCCTCTGCTGCATGAGCCGCATTGGCTGCTGCTGCTGCTACTGCCGCGGCTGCTACCCTCCTGAGTGGGCGAGGACAAGCCTCTAAGTCCTCATCACTGATCGGCAGGTTGTCCATTTGCATCCGGAGAATGGCATCCCAGTCGATGTCCGAGGTCATAGTATCCTCAACGGCAGTCTCACCCCTCATGTCCACTCGTAATCGCTACAGAAGAGTGTTGATGAGTCGGCCATATGGAAGGTTACTGACCCGATCAGATAGAGTAGCCTGATGCATGGTCCTAATAATGATGTAGGGAAGACATACCCGCTCCCCAGTGCAGACGCAATAGGTCAAGTACTGAGTGAGCTGAGACAACTCACTGTAATGGCCGCTCTGAGGCACAATATTGTGCTGGATGATGCAACTGTATACCCGAGGCACAGGTCTCAAGCTAGCAGGCGCTCCAAGGTTAAGTAGCTGCTCTGAAATCTCCTGGCGCAGATCGTCTGTGAGAAAGCCCTTCATCTTAGGGGCACAGTAGACCAAGTCCCCATCATTGGGAATCCCTAGGAGATCTGCGAGCTAGTGAATGTTGAAAGAGATGGGGACACCCTTGACGAGACTAGTAAAGCAGAGTTCTCTGCACTGACTGAAGTCATTGACATCTCCCTTTATCTCCAGGTTCGCATAGAAGTGTTTAACAAGGTTGGGACGGGTAGTAACCGTATAGGTGATAACGAGCAACCACCCAAGTCTATCAAAAGCTGCCTCAACGTCAAACCGTTGCAGCTGCTCCAGGTTCACCCGTCGCCCCGACTCAATATTCTTCTCCTCGAACCAGGGAAAACGGGCTTGCGCCGCCTCAGAAAGAAACCACCGCTCATCTAGCTGTGGAACAGGTGGATGCGGGTGGTGCATGCTAAGACCAAAGGAACGTTTACCCGCACCTCTGCGTTGAGACATTCTGAACTACAAACAAAGACAAAACAAAGAGAAATGGGTTAGAAATTTTCGAAATTTCGACAGCATAACGACAATAAATCAAGCAAAAGCCTCGAACTCACCCAAAACCTGGGGAGGAGGACTTACGTAAGCCCCAAATACTTCATGAAAACCAAACATACATCAATCAAACAAGAAATTTAGGAATTTAAAAAAAAAAATCGATTTTTTTTACCAAAACCTAGGTTAAAAATCGAAAATTTTGATTTTTGTGAAAACCTTTTGGTAGAACCTCAAATTGGTTGAGGGCTTTTGCTCATAGAGGTCCCTAAACCCATTCTAAGCCGAAGGAAAAGAGTTCCTACGGTTAGAATTTCCTAAACTAAGAAAAACCTAAATTTTGGGCTTGGAACCATAGAGAAACGATATGAAAGTGATGAATGGAAGGAAAGAACTTACTTGGAGGCGATGTTCTAGGTCTTGATCGGAAGAAAATGGCTTCTAAGATCACCGGTTGGACTGTAGCAACTCAGCAAGCCAGAGAGGAATCGCCACCGGAGAGGAAGAAGAAAAAAAAGTGAGAAAAATCTCACTTTTTCGTGATTTTAAAGCCATTCTGGGCATACCGGTCGACGGTTTTGCCCATACCGGTCGACCGGTACCCCCCAGGGTATATCGACCGGTACCTCTCGGTCAGGAGAGAAATCCTGACCGGTCAACTATACCGGTCGCGCCATACCCTACAAGGTAGGGACCGGTACATCCACCGGTACCTCTCGGGAATCTGAGAAATTTTGTCCGCCTGGACATACTGGTCACACTACCATACACAGTGCCGCGACCGGTATGTTGCAACCAGACAACTATATGAAGCCAGAAAAATTTTGAGAAAAATCTTAAAAATTTCCAAATTAAGTTCCGTTACGATTTTCGCCTTGCACATGTTAAAGACTAACACTATTATGACTATTCGATTGTACTTTATGTGTTATGTCTTCTTCTCAGATCCAAGAAGGAAAACTAATCTGAGATGGCAGGCGAAAACAGTCGTAGAGGCTCACGAAAGCGTCACCACTCCAGGGTGCGCCCAGACGAGGATAATGTGGGAACAGAAAATGTTGAGTGAGCAAAATATGAACCCAGGCGGTGAAGAAAGGCAGAGTCCCAGAGCACCAACAAATTTGTCAGGACCTCCTCACACAAACTCTGAAACAATTGTGACAAATCTGGTTTTTCAAATGGAAGCCCAGCAAAAAACATTCCTGAACGAGATGCTGAAAATGTTCAGGCTACTGGGATATATTCCTACAGAAGGTACCCCTGAGTCAGGAAGAAATAACACCACACCGCCAATGGATGGTAGTACTGGGCCGATGGGCCAAGCACAGAATCTACAGCCACCACACCAATTTCCATCGTAATCTGTATATCCAGGAATCTATCCGTACGCACCACCTTGGTATGGAATCAATGCACAGGGGCAGAATGACCTAAGCCGAGCAGTGGATAGGTTCTTAAAACTGAAACCCCCTACTTTCATAGGGAAACCACTGTGGCCTGCACAGTGGATGTCTGAAATAGAGAAAAACTTCCGTTCGATGACTTGTATGGAAGATGAGAAGGTGTTGTTTGCTACGCACATGCTCAAGGAAGATGCAAACACCTGGTGGAATTCTACCCGATCATACTTAGAGGTAAAGCACACTCAGATCGATTGGACAACATTCAAGGGAGCTTTCTTCGATAAATAATTTCCGAAGAGCTTTAGAGATCAAATGGAGAAGGAATTTCTCAACCTGCAGCAATCCCAGTCGACGGTTGATGCTTACCAGCAGAGATATGAAGAGTTGTCCTTCTTCGCTCCGATAAGCATGCAAGAAGAAGAAACCAAGACTCGTAGGTTCACCATGGGATTACGAGGAAGTATCTGAGAGCACATCTTGGGTTTGAAAAAGAAGATATATAATGAGGCAGTGCAGATTGCCAGGGTAATCGAATCCAGTCAAAGAGACAGTTTCTTTGCTCAAAACAAGGGACTGAAGAGGTCTGCTACTGAGACTTCATGTGGAGGCAATACTAGACCTTTCCGCCCATACAGGGCTCAGTCTGCTGTGGTGCCTGCAAGGAACACTACTGCACCACCATGGTCACAGTTTGCTCGACAGAACCCAAATGTTAAATGTTTCAACTGCCAGCAATTGGGTCATTATGCGAGGACCTGTACTCTACCTAAGAAGCAACTGCCGCAGCAAAGAAAGGTATTCGCAGTCACCACTGAAGAGGCAGCCGCATCACCTGATGTGGTTACTGGTATGATTATATCCCTTCCTATTTGACTTATTGTTTGTTGCGTTTGAGCATGTAAAACTAAGGGATAATTAAATTTCAGGGACTGTAAATATAGCTGGTATACCTACCAGAGTACTCTTTGACTCTGGGGCCACGCACTCCTTTGTTTTTATTTCTTTTGGGAAGCGAATGGAATTGCCTGTCAAGTGTTTGAACCCAAGCTTGATAGTTCGCTCTCCGTTGGGAGTCAAAGTGGCGTTGAATGAATACTATGGGCCGTGTACAGTTAGTATTGAGGGCCGAAACCTAGAAGCTAATCTGGTTCAACTCGAGATGGCAGACTTTGACGTCATCTTGGGAATGGATTGCCTAGGCCATCATTCGGCTAGCTTATTAGGTGGTGAAAGGAAACTGGTGCTTAAAGATGAGAAAGGGAAATATTTTAGCTTCACTGGGACCAAGTTACCTAGGAAGCGGAAGCTGATTCTCTCTGCCCTAAAAGCTAAGAGATGCTTACAGAAGGGAGGAGTAGGGTATTTAGTGTCTGTGGTCGACATAACTGCTGAGGTGCCAAAGATGGAAGATCTAGATGTGGTACGAGAGTTTCTAAATATATTTCCAGAAGATTTCCTGGGTCTACCTCCAAACAGGGCTACAGAGTTCATGATAGACCTTATGCCAGGGTCGGCGCCGGTGTCTAAAGCACCGTACAGGATGGCCCCTACCGAATTAAAGGAGTTGAAGACCCAATTACAAGAACTACTAGATAAGGGCTTCATACGACCAAGCATATCACCATGGGGAGCACCTGTATGTTAAGAACAAGGACGGTAGTGTACGGCTATGTATCGACTACCGAGAGCTGAATAAGTTAACCATCAAGAACCAATATCCTTTGCCTAGGATTGATGATCTGTTCGATCAGTTGCAGGGTGCAAAGGTTTTCTCAAAGATTGGTCTTAGATCAGGATATCACCAATTAAAGATCAAGGACGCAAATATTCCAAAGACTACTTTTAGGACAAGGTATGGACACTATGAGTTCCTTGTAATGTCATTCGGGTTGACTAACGCTCCAGCGTCGTTCATGGAACTAATGAACCGAGTGTTTCATGACATGTTGGACACTTTGGTCATCGTATTCATTGACGACATATTGGTCTACTCACAAGACAGGGAGACTCATGCAACACATTTGTGAGAAGAGAGAAGCTTTACGCCAAGTACAAGAAATGTGAATTTTGGCTTAAGGAAGTGGCCTTCTTGGGTCACATAGTATCTGCAGACGGTATCAAGGTAGATCCAAGCAAGATCGCAGCTATAGTAGGATGGGATGCACCGAAGTCAGTTGCGGAGATTCGTAGTTTCCTTGGATTGGCTGGTTACTATAGAAGATTCGTGGAAGACTACTCAAGGATCGTCGTTCCACTTACCAGACTAACCAAGAAAGGAGAAAAGTTCACATGGACAGATGAGTGTGAAAAGTGCTTTCAGACTTTGAAGTCAAGACTAGTCTCCACACCTATCTTGACCATCTCAGCACCAGGCTTACCATTTACCCTATATACAGATGTCTCAGGGTTGGGTCTTGGATGTGTGTTAATGCAAGGAGAACAGGTGATTGCCTACGCATCAAGACAGTTGAAAGAGCATGAGAAAAACTATCCTACGCATGATCTGGAGTTAGCAATGGTTATTCACACATTCAAGATTTGGAGACACTACCTTTACGGTGAAAAGTTTTAGATTAAGTCAGATCACAAGAGCTTAACTTTCCTTTTCACTCAGAAGGACCTGAATATGAGACAGAGGAGATGGCTGAAATTATTAAAAGATTATGATTGTGACATCCAGTACCATCCGGGTAAGACAAACATTGTGGCTGATGCCTTAAGCAGAAAGTGGGCATCGAAGCCTGAGGCAGGACCTGGTACAAATGCTGCATTGTGTGCTGCAGCCTCAAGCTTAATAGAAAATGTGAAGAGTATATATTAGAAACTGCAGGAGATCTAGTGGAACAGGGCTTAATTCATAAGTTCACGTTGATGTTCGCAGCTTTGAAGATCTCATCGGATCTCATAGATGAGGTCAAAGTAGCAATCCTACAGGATCCACACCTCAAGACTGTGCAAGAAGATCTAGAGAAGGGTAAAAGCAATCCTGACTTTACCTTGGATTCAGACAAGGTACTCAGGTATCGTGGATGATTATGTATACCTGAGAGTGAGAACTCAAATATCAGAGATCGAGTTATGACAGAAGCTCATTACACCCCATATTCAGTACATCCAGGAAGCACCAAGATGTACCATGATTTAAGAAGATTATATTGGTGGAGGGGTATGAAAGCGGATGTAGCTCGGTTCGTATTCCAATGCCTGAATTACCAGGAAGTTAAAGCTGAAAGGCAGAGACCCACAGGTTTGCTATAACCACTACCAGAACCAGCGTGGAAGTGGGATTGTATCACAATGGATTTCATCACTGGCCTACCCATGACACCAAGGTCAGTGGATGCAGTTTGGGTTATAGTCGATCGACTTACCAAGACAGCTCGATTTATCACTATCAGACCTCAGTATATCATGGAGAAGCTGGCCAAGCTATATGTGGATAATATAGTCAGACTTCATGGCGTCCCAGAAAGTATAGTATCTGATAGAGATCCCCGTTACATCAAAGTTCTGGGAAGGATTACAGAAAGCAATGGGAACCAAGTTAAAGTTTAGCATAGCTTGTCATCCTCAGACGGACGGGCAGTCAGAAAGAACTATTCAAATCTTAGAAGATATGCTCAGAGCGTGTGCTCTAGATTTCAAAGGAACTTGGGACGAGAAGCTGTCACTCATCGAGTTTGCTTATAACAACAGTTACCAGGCTACGATCCAAATGGCTCCATATGAAGCACTCTATGGGAAGAAATGTCGTACACCTCTGTTATGGAATGAGGTGGGAGAGAGAAGGATTGTAGGACCAGAGTTCGTTGAAGAAACTTATCGAGTGATTGATCAAATTAAAGAAAGAGTGAATACAGCTCAAGTTCGACAAAAGCACTATGCAGATAACCGACGTCGAGATCTGGAGTTTGCAGTGGGTGATAAAGTATTCTTGAAGATATTACCTGTGCGAGGTCTGAAACGGTTTGGTAAGAAGGGAAAGCTATGCCCCAGGTACATGGGACCATACGAGATTTTAACTAGACGTGGTAATGTGACATATCAACTAGCTCTACCGCCATCCATGTCAAGTGTTCATGATGTGTTTCATGTATCTTTATTGAAGAAGTACGTCAGGGATCCATCACACATCTTGATAGCAGACCCACCAGACTTGACAGAGGACTTAACATTTGACGTAATACCTGTGTTGCTCACAAGCCGAAAAGTACAACATCTCCAAAGCAAGGATATCTACTATGTAAAAGTGCATTGGAAAAGCCAAGATGTGGAAGAAATTACTTGGTAGGAAGAGAACGCAATGAGAAAGGAGTACCCTAACCTTTTCGATGACCAAGGTACGTTCAAATTTCGAGGCCGAAATTTATTTTAAGGGTGGGGGAGTTGTGAAACCTACATGCAAATTTCGGGAACGAAATTTCTTTTAAGGGTGGGGGAGTTGTAAGACCCGCACTCCATGAACCCGATCTAAACCTTGAATTCATGTCGTAACAGGTCTTCCAATCATCACCGAGCCAGACGAGATGAGCGGATGACAAACAGGTACAAAACGAACCGAATTAAGTATGAATTAATTTATACTGGTTGATGGTACAAGTCTTGGTACCAGTCAACCGGTATAGCCTGTGCAGCAGACCACTAAGATCCGTAAACAGATCTATGCGGGTCCCACTTTCCAAATTTCAAACCGAAGGACTTTCCTAATGCTATGAGGCTTCCTAAACCTAAACCTAGCCTATATAAACCCCTCTAAACCTCCTAAAATCTCTTTCATTATCCTCACAAACCCTCGAAAGGAGAAAGAGGCTGAAAAAGGAGAAGAAGCTAGAAATGAGAGGGAAGAGCCGCCATTACCGTTCGACGAAGAACAAGTTACTGCAAGTCAACGGTAAGTGCTCAAACCTTCCTCTACCATAAGTAATCTAAAATGGTTAGTTGTAGTTGGATCAATACCATGCAAAGCGAGGTATTGATCTAAACCCTATTTATCGTCAAACCCTAAATTAGTCGTAAACCCTAGATTCAAGTTCTAGGTTGAGATCATCGAAACTAGGACTTGAATGGAGTTGGAAACAACTCTAACTCAGTGTTCAGACCTAGAATGAATAGGAGAAACCCTAGGATCAATAGAGGGTGACCGACGGAAGGTGATAACCAAGTGTATGGTCTTCTGGAGACATACTGGTCGACCATACCGGTCGCACCATATGCGATCGGTACTGCGACCGATACTTCCCGGGGACTGGTCTGTGGGGACCGATCGCAGGTTTCCCCATAGTGCTGCGACCGATACTGTGACCGGTCAGCTCTGTGAGATGTGTTTTGCCATTGTTGGTTTTCTGACCAACGTAAACCTATTCTAACTAAACCCAAATATTGTATAGGACCTTGTGATAGCACGTTTGGACCTTGTGACGTGGAGCGAGCTATCAATCAAGCATCAGGTAAGAGAATCGGACCTAAACCCTAATAATTAAATAACAATAAACCGTTGATAATAATTATGGTTCTGTGGATTGATGTTTGTGCATTCTCGCATGTCATCTTTTACTTTCAGTTATTATTATTGTTCATGCATACTTGCTATGCTAGATTGTGACTGTTAGGCATGTGATTGTTTTCATTGGAGTATGGAATGAGAAGTATTGGAGGTCTGGGATCATTCCTCACACTAGCACCTTTCGTATCGTTCTGTCTTAGCATGCTTGGTGCGGGTAGGGTATCAGGGGGAGGAAGTGGCACTGTGGTCTCTGGCCTGGCCACTAGACTTTAGCTCTATCTCTATGCCGTAGGGAGCTGCGCTGGGACAGGGTCTACTGTGATAACATATAGGACTGGTTAGTTGCGAGCCCAGTTTGTAAGCCCTCGCCAATAGGGACTTACGTATTGGTATTGGTAGAGTATCAGGGGAGGTGTTGGCGGTGTTTCATCCGGATGCCTTAGCTCTATCTCTATTCCATGGTGGGTGCATGTGGGACGGCAGTGGTGTTTGATCCATTGGGCGGCTTCACACACTCGTGTATAGGGGTGCGGTGGTTGCCAATCCTTTTTATAGCACATTGTAAACTTAAAACCAGACCATGATGTGAATGTTACTCAAGCATATGTTTGTTGTATTGTCTGATTGTCTTACTGAGCTAAGTTGTGAGCTCACCCTTGTATATATACATGGTTTTAGATGTTGATGCAGGTTATACAGTGGAGGATTACGTGGACGCTCCTGTGTATGGAGGCGTGGCTGCTATGGACGTGCAAGCAGGAGAGGACGAGCATGACGCTTCATGCAAGTGCCCTTTCTGCGTGTACCTTTAGGATTTGATTTTAATTTATTCTATTTAGTTTTGGTTGGAAATACTGTAATTTAAAGATATTTATTTAAGTTTTGAGAATTTGAATAATTGAATATTTTATTTAAATTTATCAATAGATTACTCAGTTCATTTAATTTAAGACTTTCGCTGTATTTATTATATTCTGATTGTGGTTATGTGCAATGGTTTGTATGAGTGGACACGGTCTTATTAAGATCCTGGTGTAAACCGTTGGTTCAGTGACGGTTCACTCACACTTCTGGTTCAGTCGGAATTGGGGTGTGACAAGGTGTGTGCAAGAAGAGGAACGCTCCTAAAATATTGGAATGCATCCCAAGTGATGGATGCTCCCATAATCATGGAACATATCCGATGGTGAGAGATGTCCCCACAACAGTGGGACCCATCTCAGTGTTAAGGTACTCCCTATCACAAGGAAGTCTTCTCAGTGAGGTAATCCTATAATACATGGAACTTACCTCAATTTGAGTGTATGTGTGTGAAAATGATGCTCTCAAAATATTAGAACACATTAAGCATAGAGATGTTCCCACAACAGTGGAACCCATCTCAGGGTGTAGAAGAATTCCCTTCCATAGAGAAATCCCCTCGCTGAGGTAATCCCATAATACATGGAACTTACCTCAATTTGATCGAGCGTGGAGTGACCAAACTCCCCCACAGCCTACATATCCCTCGAGACCTCTGTCTCTCCAGAATCAGGTCAAACGTAGTTCCCATGGATTGACGAGCCATGGACATGCGTGGCAACACTCAGGAAATGCCAAATGCCTCAGCTCCCCATACACGGGGTTCACTAATATCTCACTCATATCCCACATTTGGGATACACAGGTGGACTGCCCGTCGGGCCAGATTTATTTAAAATATTCATGGTGAACATCCAAACAGCTCAGATTCATTTAAAATACTCAAAAAGACAATCCAACGGTTCAAATTCATTTTAAGCACCCATGATGAAGATTTGATGGTCCAGATTCATCTAAGACACTTATGACCATGATCCAATGGTTCAAAATCCTTTTAAACACTCATGATGAAGATCTGATGGTCTAAATCACTCAAAATCAATCACAATAAAAATCCAACGGTTCAAATCCCTCAAGATCGTAATCCAATCGTTTAGATTCATTTAAACAACTCCCAAAGATAATCTAGTGGCCCAGATCACTCATCATGATAATCTAACCGCTCAGATTCGATAAAGTCACTTATCAAGACAATCAAATGGTTCAAATTACTTAAAAATCACATCAAAATTCCAAATCAAAACCATGATCAACACATGAAAATTCTAATTATATGGTCTTGATCAATTCTCATAAAATTCAGATCATGTGATTGGATCACCCGCATTAAAATTCTAATCACAAGATAGGACCAATCACATTAAAATTTCGAGTACATCGGATCAATTTCATCCTCCAAAATGCAAGATCAACGACCATATTTCATTACATGCATTCATAACAAGAAAGGCTGAGCTAAAACCCAACATGCATATGTGGAAGCCAACACATATGATCAAAGAATCATCATGTATGCGAAGATACGATAATAAAAAGAAGCAAACAACCACAATACGACATACAAGTATGGTAAACTGGAAACGAAACCAACCTGATGTGCGCCGATGAGATTGAACAATAGGATGTCGCGAGGATCGACGATGATCATCGTCGCAGGATGTCGCGAGGATTCTTGGATTGATGATGAAGGTCCTCGCAGGATCTCGCGGGGATGGTCGTGCTCAGCTGCTGGGTGCGAGTTGCGGACAGGTGTGGGATGGTCTGTAAGACCCGTATCGAACTAACCGGTCTTACCACATTGTACTAGGTCTACCTATCCTGGTCGAGCCAAGTGGACCAAGTGCGTGAAGAAACCACAGGTCAGGTATGCAGTTTAACTCAAAAACAGTCAAATATGAGGGTAGGGTCGCATGCCTAAACAGGTGTGACCGACCCCACCACAAAGGAGTCTAACCCATGACTTTTTAGTCGTGGGGTCGCATGACTAGAAAAACGTAGGGTCGACGGATTCTGTGACCCTACATGCGACCCTACGATAACAGACAGAATCCAAAAATTAGGAAACATTCTTAATCCGAGGGGGTTCTTTCCTAAACTCATTAGGGCTTATTATGGAGTGTTTCCTCTATAAATAGGACGTCCCTTAGCCTATTTTATTCCTTTAGAACCCTAATTGAAAGTGAAAGAAAGAGAAAGAGAAGGAAGAGAAGAAGAGAAGGAAACTTGAACAAGAAGACTAAGGAAGAAGAGGAAGTTCAGAGAAACCTCTTAATTAAGGTATGAACTTAATTCCCTACCTGAATAAGAGAGCCCAGAATAGTTTATGAAGAACATAGGATTAGGAGAAACCCAAATCATCCATCCATGGATAGATTCCAAGAGATTCCATGGAGAAAATCATTATGGAGAGTGAATGGTGTATAAATTATAGTTTTGAGCCATAGAACAATAATAGAATGTACCATGATAGTAAGCCAAAGGATCCAAACATGAAGGAATGGACTGTAGAGTGAAAGGTCGACTCAGAAAACATGTGGTCGCACGTAGGGTCGAATGATATCCGACCCTATAAGACCACATGATCGACCACATGCCCTCGGGAAGTCCCATGCCCTCAGGAAGTCCCAGGGAGGGTGTGGTCGCACGTAGGGTCTAATGGTCTCCGACCCCACCTGCGACCCTACACCCTAAGGTTGCAGAAACTGCTACCCTAGGTACTACCCTACCTACGACCCTATAATTTTTGTTAGTCTAAATATATTGGAATTAATTCTAATTAAAATCTATCGACTTGTTAGGTCTTTTTAATGATTTAAAAGTGATTCATAAAGCTTGAAAGAGGATCTACGCTCAATCAAAGGTGAGGGAACAAGACCTAAACTAATTGGCTAATAATAAACTATTTTTGTTTATTGAGTCCAACACCATGAATGATTCCATGTTTGTATGATTGTAATGTGCATATCACATGTCATCCACTATTCCTGTTATTACTGCTCATGCATATTTAATTCTGTTTATTTATAACATGATGATGATGATGATGCTAATAATAGGCATGTGAATGTATGTGTGTGGTTAGTGTACTTGATGCGAATGGAGCATCAAGGGGAGGATGTGACACTGTGGTTCATCCTGGTCACCAAACTCTAACTCTATCTCTACTCAAGTTTTGTTCACTAACATCGTCGTATCGCCATTACCTTAGCAGAACTATTATGTCGTAGGGCATCAGGGGAGGTGGTTTCGGACCGTGTAGTCTCTGACTTTGCCGGAGGGCCTTAACTCTATCTCTATGGATGTATTGAGGGATGCTGGGGTGAGGCCTTGGATACACTGTTTGACATTAGGATTGGTTAGTTGCGAGCCCAGTTTGTAAGCCCTCGCCAATAGGGGCTTACGTATTGGTATGGGTAAGGCATCAGGGGAAGTGTGATGCGGTGCGGTCCTAAGCACTTTAGTTTTATCCCTATTCTATGGTGGTGCATGTGGGGGGCGGCAATGGTGTTTGATCCATTGGGCGATTCCACACATTCGTGTATAGAGGTGCGGCGGTCACCTATCCTTTCTATTGCACATTGTAAACTTATGAACCAGACCAAAGATATGAATTGAATGCATGCATATGTTTGTTGCATTGTTTTGTTTGCTCACTAAGGCGTGATGTGTGCTCACCCTTTCAACGTCGAATATTTTTAGTTGATGATGCAGGTACAACTGTAGAAGACTATATGAATGCTCCACTGTACGAACATGCAGCGGCGATGGATGCAGAAGTTATGATGGAGTCGTATGATTTGTCATGCGAGTGCAACTCATGCATTTTTTATTAGTTTTTATTTAAGTTATACAAACGATGTAATTGATTAAGTTATTTAAATTATGTCTTAGTTCTTTTAAAGATAATTGGATAATTTATTATTGATAACATCTTTAGACTCTCAGTTCATTTAATATTAAAGACTTCCGCTATCATGTATTTATTCTGATTTTTATTGTGGATGTGTATGGTTTAAGCAAACGAACACAACCTATTCGAGATCCTGGTTGAACCATTGATTTATTGACGGTTCATCACACCATTCTGAATAGTTTGGAATTAAGGTGTGACAACTTGGTATCAGAGCTCTCAGGCCCTGTCTATTAAATCGATATACTTCTACAAAAGTTCGTGAACTGAGTTAGGAAAAAAAAATTTAAAACTGTAATAAGAACACACTATAAGCACCTGTGTTGTATGAGACAAAATTAAGAAAGAGAATAATGCATATATAAAAGGAGAAATAAGCTTCATATACATCAAATAAAAAGCAATGTTTATACATATCCAAATTCGAGTACAGTCCACAATCCGAACAGTTACTCTGTAGTACAAAGAAAAACAAAGAGAAAAAAATATATACATCATGGAGCTGGAGGTGTTGGAGGAGGAGGTGCCTCGCGATCTCTATCGTAGTCCTCAGCATACACTCTAGTCAACCAGGCCACCTGAGTCTGGGTCGTCTGGAGACTAGCTGTTAACTCGGCCATCCGCTGATCAGACGAACGCTGAGCATCTAGAAGCTCGCCTACTCTCCCATCAATCATGCGCTGAGCATCTAGAAGCTCTCCTACTCTCAGATCAGTCACACGCTGAGCCTCTCTAATCTCACGTAGTAGCCCCATCATATCATCAGAGGGTGGGCGTGAAGGACTAGCAGTGTGTGAAGGAGCCCGAGATGGACCAGCTCCAGTAGAATGTAGAGGTGATGGAGGAGGTATAGCGTCTACATCCATGAACATACGATCCTCATCCTCAGCATCACCCCCATGGACCCCTGCTCCTGCTGCTGCTGCTGTCGCCTTAGCGTCTGCTATCTCTACTCGAGTACGAGGACGCACCAAAGCGTTCCTCTCATCATCACTGACCTGAGCATCCCGCATACCCATCCTACAGATAGCCTCCTAGTCAAGGTCCGATGAGAAGGTATCCTCATGAATCCTCTCATCCATAAATCAATGTGTAGGCGTGTGAGCAATGTAGTGATCAGACGTCCGTAGGGCAGGTTGCCTAACTGACCAAGCAGCGTAGCGCGGATCATCGTCCGGATGATAATATAAGGAAGGCAGATAGGCTGCCTAGTGCAAATGCAGTAGAGGACATACTGAGTCAACTGAGAAATCCTATCATAGTGGCCACTCTGGGGGATCAGGTTGTGCTGGATGATCTTGCAGTACACCCAAAGCTCTGGCGGTAGGTTGATCGCTTTCATCTCCCAGCGATCACCTCTAAGGAGCTGACTATCAATCTCAGCATGCATCGCCAAGGATATGAACTGGGTTCCTTAGGAGCACAGTACACCAAAGGGCCGTCATTTGATATGCCCAAAAGATCAGCCAACTATTGGCAGTTAAATGAAACTTCTACCCCTTTCACATAGCTAGTGATCCTGAGCTCCCTACTCCTCTCTGTATCATTGCGATCCCCTACTACCTAGAGATCACAATAGAACTGTTTCACCAAAGCAGGACAAGTACAAGCCTCATAGGTGATCACAGGAAGCCAGCCCATGTCACCAAAAGCACCCTCTACGTTAAACAAGGCTAGACTAGCCAAGTTTACACAGCGACCCCCTTCTACTTTCTTACGCTCATACGAGCATACCGAGCCTCTGCCTCATTGAAGCAAAAACGAATGGGATCATGAGCCCTAGGAACCTTCGTACTAGTCATACTATCTGCAAAGATACAGAAAAATAAACAAGATATTAGATATGATGAAAAACTCAAAATTTCGGCATTATAATGGCATGATTCGGCCAAAAGCCTCACTTTTCACCCAAACAACTGGGCAGGAGGACTTACATAGGTTTTAAACCATCCTGCAAAGCTCATACAGTTGGAAATTTAATCTAGAAAGATCGAATTTGAAGAAATTTCAATAATTTGGAAAAATCTCGAAAATTAGGTCAAAATGGAAAATTTCAAGTTTCTCGATAACCAACCGATGAAACTCAAATATTTTTGAGGGCTTTCATCCATTGGGTGACCAATAGAAAAAGCCCCCAATAAAAATTAAATTTTGCAATTAGAAAAATTTTAGTTTGAAGAAAACGATGTAAATGGATAAAAACCTAGTTTATAAAGCTTAAAAATGGAAAACAGTAGAGAGCATACCGGAAGAGAAGGAGCAGGAGTCGTGAACGGAAGAAACAATCACCAAACCCTAGGGGTCAATACTGTAGCAACTCAGGGGAAGCAAGTTGAGTTGGAAGAAAAGAGAAAGAATAGGAAATGAATCCAAAATTAGGTTTAAAAACCTGATTTTGGATCGTAGGGTCGCAAAATCCGACAAAATGTGCGACCCTACGACCGACCCTACTATCGACCCTAGGCTCTCGGTGATCTGACAGACACCATGGGTCGGACCTAGGGTCGGACATATACCGACCCTACGATCGACCCTAGGCTCTCGGTGAGCTGACAGGGTTTCTAGGGTCGAATACCCTAGGGTCGCATAAGGAGCGACCCTACCATCGACCATACGATGGAAAATTCTATATTTTCAGTAAATGACTTGAAAAATTGGAAATTTATATTGATTAGTTGGAGTTTGACTTGGGAACAACTTATATTGATTGCCTCACATGTTTTATGACTGTTTTCAGACACTACCACCACCAGAACAGGAAATGGTTGGGCGAAGAGTGACTAGACGATGCGGTAACCCAATTCCACCACCACCACCTGTGGAGAAAGACAGCCATGTAAATCCTGAAGCACAAGAGAATCTGAATATGGCACCACCAATAGTTAATGGGCAGGAAAATCCTACAAACTTACCAGCCACACCTACGGATTTGACTACAGCCGTAATGAACTTGGCACAACAACTGCAGCAAATGCAGCAGGTGTAAGCCAATATGTAAGCTGCTATAGGAATGGCTTTTCCAGCTGCCCATACAACACCTATGCCAGCAGGGCAAGCTAGCACAGTACCAGGGGGAAGCAACACGGTACCCCACGCACCTCAAACACCAGTTATGCAGGCTCCAGTGCAGAATCCTGAGGTAGCTCAAGGTAGTTACCAGTACCAACCACCTATGTATGGGGCCTATGCTCCGTATTAGCTGGACCACTCCCGACTGATCGAGTATTTTCTGAAGATGAAACCTAAAGAATATAATGGTAAACTAGCTGATCCTTTGTGGCCAGCACATTAGATCGACGAAATGAAGAGGAATTTTATGATGATGACAGTAAATGAGGAGGAGAAAGTATTGTGTGCAACATTCATGCTAAAAGGTGATGCACACCACTAGTGGAAGTCCACACGAAGTTATCTGTTAACGAAGCACGCCCAATTGACCTGGGCTATCTACAAAGAGGCGTTCTTTGATAAGTACTTCCCTAGAAGTTTCAGAGATTTTATGGAGAGAGAGTTCATGAGTTTATATCAGGGGCAAATGACTGTGGATGCATACCAACAGCGTTATGAAGAGCTGTTTTTCTTTGCACCTGCCAGCATGCAAGAGGAAAACACTAAGACGCGAAGGTTCGTCATGGGACTCAGGGGAAGCATCCGTGAGCATGTTCTGGGTTTGGAAAAGAAAGTTTACAACGAAGCAGTACAGATTGCTCGAGTAATTGAGTCGAGCCAGAAGGAGAGCTACGTTGTTCAAAATAGGGGTATTAAAAGGCCAAACGGAAATTCATACAATGGAGGGAATACAAGGACATTCAAACCCTTCCGTACTCAAGGCTTCAATGCTGCAGCCAAGACTACTCCAGCAGCGCAATCGCAACAAAAGCAAAATAACAAAGGAGTAAAATGCTTTAAATGCAACCAAATATAATATTATTCAAGGGAGTGTCCTAAGCCCAGAAAGCAGCTACAGCAAGGAAAGGTTTATGCTGTTACATCTGAGGATGCTGCCGCATCGCCTGATGTGGTCACAGGTATGACCTGAACCTTTCATTTTGTGTTACATTGTGTGAGCATGTAGACTAAATTAAAACAAATAACAGGTATCGTACCTATTAATGGCATACCCGCTAGAGTACTCTTTGATTCTGGAGCTACTCATTCTTTTATATCTGTGATATTTGAAAAGAAGTTGAATCTACCCCTCAAATCTTTAGACTACAAACTGCTTGTACGATCACCTATGGGATTAGAAGTGGAATTATAAAAAGGTTATGGACCATGTCTAGTTCTTATTAACGAGAAGACTTTGGATGCAACATTGATTCAACTTGAGATGGTAGACTTTGACGTCATCTTGGGAATGGACTGGTTAGCTCGGCATTCTACAAACCTATTATGTGTAAAAAAGAAGTTGACATTTAAGGACAAGGAAGGAGCAAAGTTTAATTTTGCGGGAACCAAACTTCCTCGTAAATGAAAACTCATCATCTCTGCATTAAAGGCTAGAAAATACCTCGAGAAAGGAAGAGTTGGGTATCTAGTATCAGTGGTCGACCTCACCAAGGAAGTACCACGAATAGAAGATATTGATGTTTTACGGGACTTTCCAGATGTATTTCTTGAGGAACTCCCATGATTACCACCCGACCGAGCGACAGAGTTCGTTATAGATCTGATACCCGGAGCCGCACCAGTATCTAAATCACCCTATCGAATGGCTCCTACTGAACTGAAGGAATTGAAGGTACAGTTACAAGAATTATTGGACAAAGATTATATCAGACCTAGCATATCACCATGGGGAGCACCAGTATTGTTTGTAAAGAAGAAGGACGATAGCGTTTGACTGTGTATAGACTATCAGGAATTGAATAAGCTGACAATCAAGAATCGGTACCCATTGCCTTGGAACGATGACTTGTTCGATCAGTTGTAAGGTGCCAAAGTATTCTCCAAGATAGATTTTCGGTCAAGATACCATCAGTTGAAGATTAAGGATGGTGATATTCCAAAGACAGCTTTCAGAACAAGATATGAACATTATGAATTTTTAGTCATGTCTTTTGGATTGACTAATGCACCCACAACTTTTATGGAACTCATGAATCACGTATTCCATGATATGTTGGATACGTCGGTCATTGTGTTTATTGATGACATATTGGTCTACTCCAAGGACAAGGAAACTCATGTCATGAATCTAAGAGCCACTCTGCAGCAACTAAGAAAAGAGAACCTTTACGCCAAATTTACAAAGTGTGAGTTTTGGCTAAATGAGGTCGCTTTCTTAGGCCATGTTGTATCCGCTGAAGGAATTAAAGTGGATCCTAGCAAGATTGAAGTCATTGTGAAGTGGGAAGCACCTAAGAGTGTTGCAGAAATTAGAAGTTTTCTAGGTCTAGCTGGATATTATCGACGATTCGTGGAAGACTATTCCAGAATTTTCGTACCTCTCACCAGTTTGACTAAGAAAGGAGAAAAGTTTGTTTGGACCGACAAATGTTAGAAAAGTTTCCAAATATTGAAGGCTAGATTGATATCTGCTCCGATCTTGACTATTCCTATTCCAGGACAGCCATTTACCCTGTACACCAATGCGTCTGGATGGGATTTAGGATGTGTACTTATGCAAGGAGAACAAGTTGTTGCGTATGCTTCAAGACAACTGAAAACATATGAGAAGAATTATCATACTCATGACTTGGAATTAGCAGCAGTAGTACATGCTGTCAAAATATGGAGACATTACTTGTACGGAAAGAAATTTCAAATTAAATCATATCATAAGAGTCTCACTTATCTTCTTAATCAGAAGGAGTTGAACATGAGACAAAGAAGATGGCTGGAATTATTGAAGGATTATGATTGCGATATTCAGTATCATCTAGGAAAGGCTAATGTAGTTGCTGATGCGCTAAGTAGAAAAGCAATGATAAAATCTCAATGAGAGGTTAACACGACTACAGCAATGTGTGCTACAGGAAAAGTATTCAATTATGGTAATGAGCAGTTCGTGATAAATGCACTGGGTGGATCAACCAACCAAGGGTTTATTCATCGGTTTTTAAATATGTTCGCAACATTGAAGATTGTACCTGATATAATTGATGAAGTAAAAGCCGCTATTAAATTAGACCCTTATCTGAGAACGGTACAAGAAAACATCAAAAAAGGTAGGATTATTCCTGAGTTCACCTTGGACGATGAAAAGGTACTGAAGTGCAAAGGAAGAGTATGTGTTCCTGAAATGAAAAACTTGGACATTAGACACCGATTAATGAAGGAAGCCACCACCTCTTATTCGGTACATCTTGGAAGTACAAATATGTATTATGATTTGAAAAAATTATATTGGTAGAGAGGAATGAAAGCAGATGTAGCTAAATTTGTGTCTCAATGCCTAAATTGTCAGAGGGTGAAGGCTGAACGACAAAGACCTGCAGGATTGTTGCAGCCACTGCCAGAACCAGTATGGAAATGGGACTGCATCACTATGGACTTCGTCACCGGGTTAACATTGACTCCTCGAGTAGTTGACGCGGTCTAGGTGATTGTAGATTGTCTGACTAAGACAGCTCGCTTTATAGCTATATGACCACAGTATACCCTGGAGAGGTTAGCCAAGCTATATGTGGATAACATTGTTAGATTACATGATGTACCTGAAAGAAACGTGTCCGATAGAGACCCACGTTTTACTTCAAAGTTTTGGGAAGGATTGCAAAAGGCTATGGGTACAACGTTGAAGTTTAGTACTGCATTTCATCCTCAGACAGACAGACAGTCGAAGCGAACTATTCAAATTTTAGAAGACATGCTTCAAGCCTGTGTTATTGATTTCAAGGGATCATGGGATGAGAAACTACCATTGATCGAGTTCGCCTATAACAACAGCTATCAGGCTACTATACAGATGTCACCCTATGAAACACTGTTTGGTAGGAAGTGTCGAACTCCTTTGTTTTGGAATGAAGTCGGAGAACGGAGTATCGTTGGACCAGAATTTGTTGAAGAGATTTGTTGAGTGGTTGACATTATCAAGGAAAGAGTTAAAACAGCTCAGAATCGACAGAAACAATATACAGATACTCGACGTCGAGACCTTGAATTTGTTGTAGGTGATAAGGTATTCTTGAAAGTATCACCTATGCAAGGTTTAAAACGATTCAGACAGAAAGGGAAGCGAAGTCCGAGTTATGTCGGGCCATATGAGATTCTAGTTAAACGTGAAAAGTGGCTTATCAGTTAGCACTACCACCATCTATGTCAAGTGTGCATGATGTATTTCATATCTCATTATTGAAGAAGTACATTAGAGATCCAACACACGTTTTGACAGTGGATCCACCAGATCTACTGATGATTTGACATTTGAAGTAGCACCAACTGAAATCACCAGCCGAAAGGTTCACCGTCTATGCAACCGTGACATTTATTATGTTAAGGTCACCTGGAGGAGCCGAGATATAGAAGAGATCACATGGGAAGAAGAGAATGCTATGCGAAAGCAATATCCTCACTTTTTCGACTCGGAAGATATGTACAAATTTTGAGGAAGAAATTTCTAATAAGGGGGGGAGTTGTAAGACCCGTATTGAACTAACCGGTCTTACCACATTATACCAGGTCTACCTATCATGGTCGAGCCAAGTGAACCAAGTACGTGAATAAACCACAGGACCAGGTATGAAGTTTAACTCAAAAATAGTCAAATATGAGGGTAAGGTCGCATGCCTAAACAGGTGTGACCGACCCCACCACAAAGGAGTCCAACCCATGACTTTTTAGTCGTGGGGTCGCATGACTAGAAAAACGTAGGGTCGACGGATTTTGCGACCCTAACATGCGACCCTACGATAACAGACAGAATCCAAAAATTAGGAAACCTTCTTAATCCAAGGGGGTTCTTTCCTAAACTCATTGGGGCTTATTATGGAGTGTTTCCTCTATAAATAGGACGTCCCTTAGCCTATTTCACTCCTTTAAAACCCTAATTGAAAGTGAGAGAAAGAGAAAGAGAAGGAAGAGAAGAAGAAAAGGAAACTTGAACAAGAAGACTAAGGAAGAGGAGGAAGTTCAGAGAAACCTCTGAATTAAGGTATGAACTTAATTCCCTACCTGAATAAGAAAGCCTAGAATAGTTTATAAAGAACATAGGACTAGGAGAAACCCAAATCATCCATCCATGGATAGATTCTAAGAGATTCCATGGAAGAAATCATTATGGATAATGAATTGTGTATAAATTGTAGTTTTGAGCCATAGAACAATCATAGAATGGACCATGATAGTAAGCCAAAGGATCCAAACATGAAGCAATAGACTGTAGAGTGAAAGGACGACTCAAAAAATATGTGGTCGCACGTAGGGCCGAATGATATCCGATCCTACAAGACCACATGATCGACCACATGTTCTCGGGAAGTCCCAGGGAGGGTGTGGTCGCACGTAGGATCGAATGGTATCCGACCCCACCTGCGACCCTACACCCTAGGGTCGCAGAAACTGCTACCCTAGGTGCTACCCTACCTGCGACCCTATAATTTCTGTTAGTCTAAATATATTGGAATTAATTCTAATTAAAATCTATCGACTTGTTAGGTCTTTTTAATGATTTAAAAGTGATTCATAAAGCTTGAAAGAGGATCTACGCTCAATCAAAGGTGAGGGAACAAGACCTAAACTAATTGGCTAATAATAAACTATTTTTGTTTATTGAGTCCAACACCATGAATGATTCCATGTTTGTATGATTGTAATGTGCATATCACATGTCATCCACTATTCCTGTTATTACTGTTCATGCATATTTAATTCCGTTTATTTATAATATGATGATGATGATGATGCTAATAATAGGCATGTGAATGTATGTGTGTGGTTAGTGTACTTGATGCGAATGGAGCATCAAGGGGAGGACGTGACACTGTGGTTCATCCTGGTCACCAGACTCTAGCTCTATCTCTACTCAAGTCTTGTCTAGTAACATCGTCGTATCGCCATTACCTTAGCAGAACTATTACGTCATAGGGCATCAGGGGAGGTGGTTTCGGACCGTGTAGTCTCTGACTCTGCCAGGGGGCCTTAGCTCTATCTCTATGGACGTATTAAGGGATGCTGGGATGAGGCCATGGATATACTGTTTGACATTAGGATTGGTTAGTTGCGAGCCCAGTTTGCAAGCCCTCGCCAATAGGGACTTACGTATTGGTATGGGTACGGCATCAGGGGAAGTGTGATGTGGTGCAGTCCTAAGCACTTTAGCTCTATCCCTATTCCATGGTGAGTGCATGTGGGGGCGGCAATGGTGTTTGATCCATTGGGCAGTTCCATACATTCGTGTATAGAGGTGCAGCGGCCACCTATCCTTTCTATTGCACATTGTAAACTTATGAACTAGACCAAAGATATGAATTGAATGCATGCATATGTTTGTTGCATTGTTTTATTTACTTACTGAGCCGTGATGTGTGTTCACCCTTTCGACGTCGAATATTTTTAGTTGATGATGCAGGTACAACTATAGAAGACTATGAATGCTCATGTGTACGAACATGCGGCGGCGATGGATGCAAAAGTTATGATGGAGTCGCATGATTCGTCATGCGAGTGCAACTCATGCGTTTTCGATTAGTTTTTGTTTAAGTTCTACAGACGATGTAATTTATTAATGTATTTAAATTATGTCTTAATTCTTTTGAAGATAATTAGATAATTTATTATTGATAACATCTTTAGACTCTCAGTTCATTTAATATTAAAGACTTCCGCTATCGTGTATTTATTATGATTTTTGTTGTGGATGTGTTTGGTTTAAGCAAACGGACATAGCCTATTCGAGATCCTGGTTGAACCGTTGGTTTATTGACGGTTCATCACACCATTCTGAATAGTGTGGAATTGGGGTGTGATATGGTCGCTGGGTGCGAGTTGCGGACAGGTGTGGGATGGTCGCTGGGTGCCAGTTACGGATAGTTATGAGGGATGGCAGCTAGGTGCGAGTTGCGGACAGTTATGAGGGATGGTCGCTAGGTGGGAGTTGCGGACAGATGCGCAGGGGGTTGCTATGTGCGAGTTGGGAGAGGCAGGGAGGGAGCTGCTGGGTGCGAGTTGGGAGAGACGGGCAAGGGTTGTTGGGTGCGAGTTGGGAGAGACGGGCTGGGGTTGCTGGGTGCGAGTTGGGAGAGATGGGCAGGGAGCTACTGGGTCCGAGTTGTAGACAGGTGTGGGATGGTCACTGGGTGCGAGTTACGGACAAGTATGAGGGATGGTCGTGCTTAGTTGCTAGGTGCGAGTTGCAGACAAGTGTGGGATGGTCGCTGGGTGCAAGTTGGGAGAGATGGGCAGGGGGATTTTGAGAGGAAAAAAGAAAGGCCGGCCTTCGAAAAAACTTCCTCTCCTCCTTGTGAGCATCAATGAGGTATTTATAGTAGCAGGAGGTTGGATGAAGAGAGGTGGAGTGAGGATCAATGATGGAGACTAGAGTTATGTGGGAGTATAGGAGGTGGCTGGGTTTTAGGGAAAAGAGGTGGAGTGATTTGGGGGTATCGCTTGGTCAGCGGACAGAGGGAGGTGGCAGTACCTCCCTCTCACTTTTTCTCTCTATCTCTATCTATTCTCTCTCTTTTCCCACTCTTTCTTACTCTCTCTCAGTTTCTCTCTCTCTCTCTCTCTCTCTCTCTCTCTCTCTCTCTCTCTCTCTCTCTCTCTCTCTCTCTCTCTCTCTCTCTCTCTTCGTCTCTCTCTGTTCTCTCTATTTTTCAAAAATCTCTCCAACTCCCACCTCTTCTGAAACCCCTCCTCAGCAGCCTCGTTGGGCGATGAGCTCTTGATGGGAGATCCTCCAAGCGGCTGGGTAGGTAGGTTGGGTGATGCATTGTCGATGGGAGAGAGGACGATCAGGTAGAGGCTACAGGTGGGAGGCTGGCTGGAGAGGTAGGTTGGCAGTTGGCTCAAGAAGAAGCGGCAGTGGCTGGGGAGAAGCTAGGTGTCTGGCGGTTTTTTGGGGGAGGGATTTCAGGGAGAAGAGTTGAGGTGTCGACCTCCCCTCTTCTCCTGCAACTCTCTCCCTCACTGCCTCTCTCTCTTTTCTACGATTTAGGGATTTAGATTGATTTTTTTTTATTGATACACCCCTCTCATTGCCCAAATGAGAGCGGAGATCCCCGTAGTGGCAAAATCAGGGTGTTGACACACGATCTTCCACAGCTTTCAGAGGATCCCAATTCTCTTGCTAATGGGTGCAAAGAAAATTATTTCACTAACTGTGGCCGTGGAGACCCAGATCAGTATTTATAGTAAATACTGTCATAACCTTAATTTCTTCCTATAATTAGAATTAGCTAGGGTTATTCTAACAATCTCAAACCAGTATCGAACCAATTAAATCAATTTTTACTATGTCAATCAAACTCCCACTAATTGACTAGTTTAGTAATTAATGAAGCCCATAAATCTAACAATCTCTCACTTGGGCAAGATTAATTACAAAACTATTATCAGTCAGTGTAGTCATGGAATCTAACACACTAAACTGTCACAAAACTTTGACCCATCCATTAAACATACCAATGTAAGCAATAGAGAATAATACACATGATGTACAATCTTCTGTCAACCACAACAGAGATCTACTTAATAAATAGATCACCTAAGATAATACATGAAAGTAAAACTCTCATGCGAGTCCAAACTTGATTAAAAACTTTTAATCAAAATTGCCCCAAAACCTTTATAGGCAATTGATAGAGATTTAAAAGTGTAACCGCAAGTGTACAGTATCGTGCAGTAACGGGTCGAACTCAGGGAGGAAGCGTTATTTTTCTAACTTAAATAGGACAAAGTATACCCAAGTGAATTGAATAAATTAGACAACCAAAAATATTCTAATAATTAACAACTTAATCGAACAACAAAAAATAATGATAAAATGGATTCCTAATTGCACAAAAATTTAAGGCATCCTAAATTAACCTTAGAGTAACAACTAGCAATTGCATGAAAGGAAACGAAATTAGAAAATAAAAGAGTAAAAAAAATTTATCTCGGGAAGATTTCTCCGTCGTCGCTCGTCATCTCTTTGTCACTCCAAAGGGATGAGCATACGATTACAAAGGGAGTCTTCTCCCCTAAATTAAAATAGTAATGGGATACTATCTATATTGATCTACCCTACTATACAATTCTATATCTGAAATTAAAACTTAAGAAAAAAATTAAAAAATAAGAACATTCTCTCTTAAATAAATTTTCAAAACTAAACAAATTTACAATAGAATTCAATGAACCGAATGAATAAACTAGCCAAGCATTACAATCTTCTAAAAAAAGAGAAAAGAAAAATCATACAAAAAAAGAAAGAGACTGAAATTTCTAGCAAAAGAGAGAAAGATTAACTATCTTCAATACAAGTATTCTATATATAAAATAACAATCCTTTGTAGCTTAGGATTCCTTCTTTGTTTATAACTTCTAGAGTTGTAAAGTTTCATTCTCTATTTAGAATTCTGAAATTGTAGAGTTTCTTTCTTCCTTTGAGTCTTCTATTAGAAGTTTCTTAATTTGAGTAGGAGACTTTTTATGAAAATTTCATCTACTGTTGAATGCTTTAATCAGATTGTACGGTTGCTCTGATTGAGATTCGGATCAGATTTTTGTGTCAGATTTTGAGGCAACATTTGGAGGCCCAAACTAATTCAAATTTTTTTCCATAATATCATTCCAAAAAGCTTGAGATGTCCTTTATAATTTTACTGAAGAGTACTTTTCAATTTGGAAACTCTTTCTATGTCAGAAACCTGCATGAAGCTCAGAACATCAATATTAAGAATGCTGAAAATTTCTTATCTTTTAGCAATTAATTCACAAAGTCTCTAAAATATGCTGAATAATCAGTTAAATAAGGCATAAAACAAGTTAAAAAATATAGTGCAAAGGGAATAAAAATATAGAATTTATATACTTATCAAATACTCCCACACTTGAGCTTTTGCAAGTCCTCGAGCAAAGAAAAATATAAAAATAAAATAAAATAAAACATTAAATCACTTTCGTAGGAATTATAATTGCATTTAGCACGTATAACAAGTCTTTTAAGCCCTAAGTCACCCTTAGTGGACGAGTTGTGTTTCGTGAGTATTTTCAAAGAATAAATACATAAAATTCATATAAAATTTTCAAACTTTAACTTTGATATTTAGGAGAAGGAACATACACACATCTTATTAGTCAAGACACTCAACTTGGAATCAAAAAAATATGAAAACCCCCACATTTAAACATTATTACCTCATATGATTCAAATACTAAGCATGCATTTTTAATTAGATAACCTTGTTATATTTTCCAAACATACATTTCTTTAAAGTAAAACTTATGATAACACATTGGTAACCAAGACCCAAGATTGAACATATTTGATCATATTCAGATTTCAACACTTTTATTTATTTATTTATTTATTTTATTTTTTTGAACTTTTTCTCTCTAAGCTACTCCACTATAGTTGACTTGAGAAGTGCAGGTGATTATGCATTCTCATGTTACTTATGTAACTTCGTTTTTTGCATATATTCTTAAGAACATTGATGCTAAAGAGTAATTTTTTTTTTCTTCAAGAAATTTCATCCAAGGAATTTCAATCAAGACACCTCGCTTCCTGAAGTGGAATGCCTTATCTAGTTCCAAGAACATAAACTCTTATTAAATACAAAATATATGTAAGAAATTTTACATAGATCGTCTTTGAGTTTTCCCATGGAATTTCTCATGAACCCTAACAAACACACCATACAGATTATTAGAATACAATGGGTATTGAAAAGAGATGATTAGAGACATACCTCTTGTTATAGATTGATTTTCGACCGTTTTTCTTTTGATTTGAATGCTTGGAATGCTTGGATCAAAGTCTTCCACAGTCTGTCGGGATCCCTTGACCTTCTCTCTACGTATGGGAACAGGAGAAGAAAATAACACCGTGACTGTGGGGACTCTAACCATTGGTATTTATAATACCACCCCCAATCTTGGACCAATCCCATAGTGGACCAGGTTGGTCCATCTCTAATCATACTTAAACCGGTTTACCTGTAACTAGACTCCCACTGAACCAACTAACATTATAATTAATTTAGCCCATAAAAATATCTTACAATCTCCCACTTGGACTATATTAATTATAAATTCACCATTGATCCAATGTGGCCATGGAATCTAATTACACCAAAACCATCATTTACTTTGATCTAGTCATCAAGCCTACCAATGTCGAACAATAGTGGAAAGTATTCCTACACATCCGGTGTACCCCCTTCTGTCAGTCACATACAGAGGTCTACTTAATGACATAAATCACTTTGAGATGAATACTTGAGTCCAATGATCGAATTACCACGATCCCGTTACCTTAAAATCCTTATAGGTCAACGCACTTTGATATTATCCAATTATATAGGCAAATCGCCTCCAGTTTGGACTAATATCATACTTTGGTTTACCGCCTTCTTTGACTAAATACCGCCTTCTTTGGCTAAATACCGCCTTCTTTGGTTAAATACCGCCTTGCAATTTTGATATGTCTTAAATAATCAAAAATACATACAAGCAATAAATGCTCACCAATAATCCTACTCATTAAACCACAGGCAGAACAATCAATTACAGATAAACCATAAATTACTAGATCTCTCACTAACCAAGCAGATCTATACACTCCCACTGACTAAGAGAATCTAAAGACTCCCACAGACAAAACATTTTCAATCATTCCAAGAAAATAATTTTGACATGTCTCTACATTGTTCTAGAGATCAACTATGACTGGTACAACTTGTCAAACCAAAGATTATACAATCAAACATGAAAAACAATTCACCACATCACATAATAAATATGATCAACATTACATGCAGTCATTACAATCCGATATTTCAAATAATATCATTACATTTTAATATGGGAACAATATGTCAAGTCAAACAATAAACATAAAACGAAGTAAAATCAAGAGCAAAAAAAACATTTGAATGTAAAAGAAATTTTACAATATTCAAGCCAACAGTCTTCAAGACCCTTCTACCCCAAATACTTGGGAGTAATAGAATCGTTATCATTTTCTAGATATGCTTATCAGCTTAACAATATTTAGTCAAATCACCTATCTTTGATTAATCTACCCATCTTTGAGTAATCCATCTTAGAGTTACCCAACAACAATCTTACCACTAGCTATTTCTCCATTTAGGTAATGTAAACCACCTAGATCTGAATATATTTTCTAACAAGGAATGAAAATTTTAATATATCAATTACATTGGTCTCATTGTCCTTGAGTTTTTCAGTGATAGTTGATAGCTCCCAAAAATACTTCCTCATATTACCATTTTCAACATAACTGGTACTAGAGAGATAGGTTAATAAACTATCTTCCGACCCCCTCTAAAATATTATTCTTATCCTTTGTATTTTTCTTAGATAATCCCTTTGTAATATTTTTCATCTTAATACTGCTACACATAACCTCAATAGTAGAATACCTCACAACTTATGTAAACTACAATGAAAGATACATCTAGGTCAAACGATCCTAGACTAGTCTCCAACCTTTTCATAATAAATTTTATTCTTGTTCCAGGAAAAGAAAAAGATAGATATCAAAACATTCTTTGGGACAGTCATACTTGGATGAACACATCAGTGTATGAGTTTAAATACAGTATCAAACAACTGAAGACGCATACACATACCCTTTACTTGCATTAACCATATAAATCTTTCATGCAAATAAATATCATTTTTCAAGAGTTAACCAACTACACATTCTCCTTTGGGATAAACATGCAGTGGTCTTCTCAGTTTCCGTACAATAACTGCGAAAGAATAATGACCCTCGAAAATCCCACCACCTTTGGGTTAATGAGACCCCCTAAAGTCAAAATCCTTTCAACTCATGTGCATGAACTTACCTTTAACTTTGACAATGCCACCTTTGGGTTAACACTGACTTTCTTAGCTGTTTTTCACACCATGAAGAATAGTGTATTAAAATATATCCTTTATTGTATATGTAAATGCATAAATTTGAGGTTTGAGGACTACCTAGATGGAACTGAGTGTACCACTTTGGTGGATTCCATCCAATCACATGACACGCACAAACCTTAATTTGATCAAAACTTGACAATGCCACCTTTGGGTGTACATCGCCCTTACACAAGCATTTACAAATACATAAACTTTGAATTTGAAGATATCATGATGAAACTAGGTGTACCACTTTAGTGGGTTCCACCCAATACCACAATGATAATCCAAAATCCTACTTTGTAGCACATTTTGGGTCAATAAATAAAATCTCATGCACACATAACCTTCTACATGCATCTGGTACAAAAATAACTGATAAATAAACAAAAACTGTAAATCGGATTAATTTGGGGCACCTTTTAATCAAAAATAAATTCTCCAAATCACCAAACTGTATCAAACTATGTACCAAACTGTAGAGCATCAAAATACAAAACCAACGCAAAAAACCGCGTCAAAATCCGACGCTCCTAGCTCTCACAATAGCCGATCAAAGTTGGCTTGTGTTTTCTTGAATCCTGAACCGGCTGGAACCGGTTCATCCGGATCGGTACGGTCTAACAGGCTCGGTTATGGGCGGACCGAACCCACAAAACAGAACCTTTTTTTTTCTTTTTTTTTTAAATGCTTTGGTCCAGGCCAAACCAAATGGTCTAGACCTTAAATCAAACCGTAAACCGTCAGTTCAACCTCTGATCCAACCAACCCACCCATCCGGGTTTCTGGGTTAAAAATCAGGTCAGAATGCAGGTTATTGGGTCAGATTTCTGGGTCGGTGGGTCGGGTTATTGGGTTGACCCGTCCCAGATTCGGGTCGGGTCTGACTCCCTTGGCTAGCTTGGCCTGGCTAGGTTTGCCCGGACTGGACTAGGCCTGGGCTAGGCCAGCCCTGGCAGAACTGGTCTGGGCCTGGCGTGCCTGGGCTGGGTAAACTCGGCCCGAGTCATCCCAGCGAACCCATTAGGGTTCACGATTCGGCGCCGAGTCGACCCGGTGATGACTCGATGACTCGGCGCCGTCAGATTTTTTTTTTTTTAAAACAACTTTTCCAACCGTCGGCGCGTGGATCTCACGCGCCTTTTCAGGCGGCGCGTGAGGGCGCGTCGGGTAGTTTCCGGCGACCAAATTTATGTCGCCGGCTTCGTCGGCTTCGTCTCTCCGAGGCCTACAATCCTGTATAACTTATTTTGATTTTTAATGGTCCGAAATTTTTTTTTTTTTAAGTGTCCAAACCCTAGACAGGTTCGTAGAGAATTTTGAGAGAAAAATCTCTCCCTTTTTCCAATCCAATCAAACATAAAGATTTAACAATACTTTCTCATTGATTCTAGATTTGTGTAGGAGGCTCTGATACCACTGTAAGAAATTTTACATAGATCGTCTTTGAGTTTTCCCATGGGATTTTTCATGAACCCTAACAAACACACCACATAGACTACTAGAATACAATTGGTATTGAAAAGAGATGATTAGAGACATACCTCTTACTATAGATTGATTTTCGACCATTTTCCTTTTCGTTGGAATGCTTGGATCAAAGTCTTCCACAGCCTGTCGGGATCCCTTGACCTTCTCTCTGCATATGAGAACAGGAGAAAAAAATAACACCGTGGCTGTGGGGACTCTAACCATTGGTATTTATAATACCACCCCAACCCTGGACCAGTCCCACAGTGGACCAGGTTGGTCCATCTCTAATCATACTTAAATCGATTTACCTGTAACTAGACTCCCACTGAACCAACTAACCTTATAATTAATTTAACCTATAAAAATATCTTACAATATAGTCCAATTATCTTACACAAAAGCAAAAGTGGACCGCCACCTTGTTTGTGTTACTCATCTCCAAGTCAACTTCCTACATGTCTGATTAGTTGATTTTGGCAATTTAATTGTTTTCCACCAATACAACAAAAATATGGGTCGGCAGCTTACCCGATTTGTCAACCTGATTAGATTCAGGCTGACAGATTTGACGCAGGGCAACCTATTTTCCACCTAGACAAGTTATGTATCATATATTAAAAATATTATAATTATATTTTTTAGACCTTTCTATTTAGTTTGAAATAAGACTTTATTATTATTGTATCATAAGTATAAGTCAATAGTCCGACGGGGTATTTTTCTACTCCCACAAGGTGTGAGATATGCTGATCACATTTCCAATAAAAATAAGGAAAAAGTATTCATGTCCAACAGTCTGTACATGCACCCAGAAACAAGAAGGGTGAAATGACCACCCGGGACCTTTAGTTGGATGCCGGTGCATTTATTCTATTAGTCTCACGTTGTTGGTGTGAGAGCCACATAATCAAACAAAAAATCCTTCCCCTAAAAATAAATAGGGTTGGAATTTCTTGTCTAACTGAATGGATTCTACACCAATACAAGTATCTAAGAGGAATGAATGGAGATCAGAGGAGACAATTAGGCAGAAAACTTTTTCCCAAATAACTATCAATATTATTGTAAGATTAGAGTAATGAAGAACAACGAAAAGGCAGCCAAGAAAAATCCTTAAGTATCCTTTAACAAAAAAAAAATTATTAAAATAATTTCTCCCATGTGTGCGTGTTTTGTGTGTGTGTGTGGGTGTGTGTATGACTGTATGTGTGTTGAGGGGGGTTGGGATAAACATCGCCATCAATTCGGTTGGGATTTTGGTTGGGATTCGGGACTCCAGAAATATCACAAGATATATGAGAATTTTGCATATATTTTCCATAGAAAATTGTATTTTAATTTGCCCCAAAAAATTCTATATTTCTACGGTAGGTTGAAAGAAACATTGTTAATAAAAAAAGTCACCTATTAAAATAGAATGAAGGAAAAAAAATCTAAACTAAATTGCATTAAACTATAATCGCTAAAGTGAAGCAAAGTAACTAAAACAACAAATTATCGGAGTTTATATTGTTGAACGTACAAGGGGGAAAATAGAATAATTGATAAACTACAATTGAAGCCCACATTTCATCAGTGGAAAATATAGGAAATCTATTTTCCATAAGAGAACGGATCTCATTTGGTACTATTTGATTTACTCTTTTTGTTAGGAGGGGATGAAATGATCATCGCTTCCTCTTGAAATGAATAATTCATGCCCATTAAATTCTTTATGAATACTTGCATTGGTCCCCCACTGGTGCACGACCACGCAGTCGGTCAACGATCTCTCATCCTTCCTTTGGTTTTTGAACAGCTTAGTAGTTAAATTATGGCTTGGACAGGCAAGTATAAATTTTGTACTCCATATCTTAACAAGTACTGCTATAAAAAAATCTTGATATGGTAACATGCATTTGAGATAAAACTTGCCATGTGGATGAAGACTAACAATGATAATGATAAGGTATTAAAAAAATGATAATAATGAATGGACGAAATTTAATACCACATAACTATCCGATGGTAGAAAAATAAGGAAAAATATCATCTCATGTTGCTCAGTCAATCTCATCCATTGAACAAGTTAAAATGTATCATTATACATGTCAAGCATATCAACCCAATTAGCACAAATCCGACTCTTTTCAAGTCCAGTCGTCCTTCAAATTATGATCCATTGGTTATACAATTTGTTCTGCTGACATGCCAATATATTGATTTAAACACTGAATTTATTCTTGCAAGAATCATCAATTTTTTTATTTCTTTTCTTTTTTTATTTTTTTTTTTGGGTAAGACACCAATCACCAACTTGTGATTGAGGGACAATTGAACACGAGAAGATCTTTTCCCGAATGACACAACTGGACTCTAACTGAAACAATTGAACCACGGGGAGATACCCAGGTTTGGAAAAAACAAATACAATCTAAGAAAAGTCAAAATCCATACAGTCTAAGAATTGTCAAAATCTAATAATAATATTGATGAAAGAATAGTAAGATTCCATTTAATTTGTAGTGTCCGTGTCTTGTCTATGGTCCCCCTCTTTTCAGATGTCTCTTCTCATTTTGTATGATTTGATGGTGTGGTACCATCTTACCAAAAAACAATGGTGTTGTACCATATATATTTATTCCTTTGCTACGCTTTTTTTTTATCAAAATATAAAAAATAAAAACTTAACTAGTCATGCTATGTGGATTGGTGAAGCAGTAATTCTAAATAATTGGATAATATTTTGAAAAACCTAGGTTGGTTATTTTTTAAATTTCATATTTAAATTCTTTTTTTTGGTAAAATATTTAAATTCAATCATATATATTTTTCACTATTGTCATACTATTGTCATGCATTTTCTTGATAACCGTAGAGTTTTAAAAAATTTATTTTACCACTTAAGCCACTTTTGATTGAATTGAAACTTAATATATAAATTGAAAATCTTCGGATCTATCTCTGTTTACAAAACATCCCCCTTATTAGATCGATTAGCTACGAAGATAGCCCAATAGATTATATCTCTCATTGTGTTCTAATGTCTATATGTAGAAATAGGTTTATGGATTAAAACCCTATTTAAATTATTTTCTAACACAAGCATCATAAACTTCTTATAGACTAGGACAAGCATTAAATTAAACATGACCTTTGGTAGAAAAGGGGATTTGTTTGAGAGTTGAGATAGGGAATTCTATTAATATTTAGTTTGATCGTTTGTTCTGGATAGAATTCACTTGCACGTATGTGTACCTTCCATTGGATCTAGTACCGTTCATATCGAGTGGGCTCACACTCCAGATCTGGCCCCATGCCCAACGTATACTGATTGGTCTCATGATGGGTATACGTACATGGAGGAACCGGTATCGTTAAAATATGGGTGCTTGAGGACCCATAAGTACCGTCCATATCTCTAGCCTCAAATAATTCGTTTGGAGGACCCATAAGTACCTATGATTGTAAACCCATCCAAGGTAAAGTTGTCTTTTTAAAAAAAAAAATTATGGTTAACACCGTTAACTAAAAGGAAGCGACTATAATTGTCAAAAACTATTGGGGGGATTAAAATTAGGTCATAGTCTAAGGGAGATACGAGTAATTATCTCTAAAACGAAAATAAACTAAAGAGTAAGATATTTCTGATAGAATGGGCTCAATAGCACATTCTGGAGCAAACTCCATTAGAGAATGCAATATATGATAATTTAAATAAATAAATAAAAAAGAACGAGGATACATAACAAGTTATGAACCATTGTACTTATCACTTTAGAATGTATTCTTGAGAAAGAAACTTGAGAATGTGATCTTGACATAAAATACATTGAAATAATAAATATCAGACCCAATCCAATTATATAAAACAAAAGCAGAAGTGGGCTGCCAACTTATTCGAGTTTATCTTCTCCAACTCAACTTCATAGAAGTCTGTTTAGCTTTTCCACCAATACAAGATACAACAAAAATATAGGTCCGATCACATAGCTTACCCGATTTGTTAACTTGACTAAATCTAGTGATCCACGCAGACTGATTTGATGTAGGATAACTTATTATCTACCTACTTAAAATATGTATCGTATATTAAAAATGTTATAATTATATGTTTTAGTCAATCTTATTTAATTAGAATAAAACTTTATTATTATTGTATTATAAGTTTTTTTTTTTTGGTAATAAGTTCACTTGTTTATTCATGATAGCCCACAGTACATCTTGAATAATATTTATAATTACATTTGTTTAGTCAGTCTTGTTTAATTAGGATAAAACTTTATTATTGTTATATTTATAAGTACATTTGTCTATTCATGATAGCACACAGTACATGACAATACTTGGACCAGATATTTTTCTATTCACACGTAAGATGTGAGAGCATGCCACTTATATTTCCAATAAAAATGAGGGAAAGATATTTATGTCCTTCAGTCTGTGCATGCACCCAGACATGGGAATGATGAAATGTCCTTCATGTGTGTCTTTTCCATTGGTCTTTGTACCGGTGCAGAAGCCACACAATGGTCCGAAAACCTTTGCTAAAAAACAAATAGGGCTATGGTTTTCTGTCTCATTGCATGGATTCTACACGAGCAGAGGATAAAAAATAAGGACAAATACAAGTATCTGGGGGATAGGAGTTCACTTCACAACTCATTTAAAGTCACTGGAGAACACAACCAGATCAAAAAAAAATTCCAAATAACTATTGACATTAGTGAAAGATCGGAGGAACGTGGTTAACAGTAACTACCTCGATATTGGACCAATGAAAGAACAGTGAAAAGGCAGTCAAGAAAAGTCCTTAACTATCCTTTGACCGAAAAAAAAAATTGAAGTAAAATCTTCTCGTGAGGGAGTGGGAACGGGATCACCATGAAATCAGTTGGGAGTTGGGGATATCACAAGATATATGAGAATTTTGTATATTCTCCATAGAAACTTGTATATTAATCTATCAAAAAATATATATATTTCCATGGTAGGTTGGTAGAAGCATTGTTAATAAAAGGCCACCTGCCAAAATAAAATGAAAAAAAAAAAAAAAAAACTAAACTAAATTGCATTGAATAATAATTGCTAAAGTGAAGCAAAGTAAGTAAAACAAATTATTGGAATTTATATTGTTGAATATATTTAAGGGGGAAAATACAATAAATGATAACTAAATCATAATTCAATTGAAGCTCACAATTCATCAGTGGAAAATATGAAAAATCTATTTTCCATAAGAGAGATAAAAAAAAATGTCATATGGTAATTGGTATTACTTGACTTACATTTTTTTTTTTGTTAAGAAATGGTGAAATGACCATTGTATCCTCTTGAAATGAATAAATCATGCTCCCTAAATTCTCTATGCACACTTGCATTGGCCTCACACTAGTGCATTGCGCCATGCAGCCCGACAACAATACCCGCTTTTGTATCTAAATTTTGTAATCCATCTTAATAAGTATGGTGATCAAATTACTGAAAAAAAATTCCTGTATTTTCAACAAATTTCTTGATATAATAGCTTGCATTTGGCATAAAACTTGGCACACGAGGGATCATTTGCCCCATTTTAAATGTCAAAATCTATAATAACATTGATGAATATTATCAATAGGATTCCATTTTGTAGTGTCCTCCATGTCTATGTCTTTGGTCCTCTTTCTTTTCAAATGTCTCTTCTCAATTTTTTTATGATTTTGAAGGTGTTGTACCATATTTATTCCTAGCTATGCTTTTTTTATTTCAAGTGAAAGATTTTATGCACGCTCCCATCTATGGAATACCTATGAGTTACTTAGCAAGTCGTGCCATGTATATTGGTGATGCAATTCTTATCATTGGATAATATTTTTTTTTTAAATCTAGATTGGTTATTTTCTAAAATTCAATCATATATTATTCTATTATTGTCATGCATTTTTTGATAGTTTTAAATTTTAAAAAAAAATTTATTTTACCACTTGGCCAGTTCTGATTGGATTGAAACTTAGCATATAAATTGAAAATCTTTGAATCGAAGTTTTTTTTACAAAAGTTCAACCCTTATTTACTTATTAAAATAAGACCGACTAACTAGGTTGATAGCTCAATAAATTTTTTATCAAACGGTTGAGTGCTAGTTTAGGGGGAGGTCTTGGTTTCACCTCTCCCCTCCTCCCCCTTTATACCCTTGTAGTCGATTCCCCATCTCAAACCGTTGACCGCCCCTTCAGGGGTTTTATTGTATCAGGAAAAAAAAAATAAGATGGGTCATCTATAGATACCCAAATAAGCAGCTGTCCTTGTATAAAAACAAAAAAAATAAATAAATAAAATATATATATATATATATATATATATATATATATATATATATATATATATATATATATATATATATATATATATATATATATATATATATCTTTATTTTTTCATTTAACCCGTTTGATTGAATTAAAATTTGACATATAAATAGAAAATCTTCGAATTTATCTCCTTTTACAAAATTTCAACTTTTATTAACTAGGTGGGGATACCCTATCGAGAGAGAATTTCCATACAATCTAACCCTTTTTTATAGTCCCTCAAGCTGTTCCTCACTTCTTCTTTTTTTCTTCTTTTTTTTAATATAATAAGTTGTCCTTTGGCTCCTTTCTCTCTATTGGTCTTGGATAGATCCTACATTAAAATAGATAAAATGAAAAATATTAATATTTTTTTTGGTAGAAACTGCAATATGATCACACAAAATTTTGTTTCATTGCATGAAAACTTAATCCTTAAAAATGTGTAACTAGCAAAAACAAAGTGAGAATACCACATATAATAGATTTGGACAGCCAACCATACAAACAAGAAGTTCAATTCATAAATGGTGGAATGCCAAATTTTTCAACGACTAGGGTTACTAGGTCAACCAATCCAGTGATTTGATGGGTGAAGGAGTAATAGTTTAGTTCGATTTGAACGATTCATTATCGAGTTTAAACGAATTGGGTTTTGCAATTTATAAACGACTATGATTCGGATTTATCACTCTTATATATGCCTCTCAATACCAGTGGTTTCACTTTTGGGAAAGCTCTGGATCATAGTTGGAGACATATATTTAAACCTCACTCACTAGAACCATCATTTTTTTTTTAAATAAGTAAATCATTTTATTAAAAAAATATAAAGAATCTATATACAAGTCACAGACAACTTCCACTTAAAAGGTTCCCACCAATAGATTGTTTTTTCTGTTAGAATCGAAGACGCAAACAGAAAGAAAAATACGAAGATTAACATGATTCAATACTCCATTGTGGGATACCTACGTATACGGAGAAAAAGAGAATTCTTTATTGCCAAGAAACCCCTACAACTCTCCACCTGACAGAGTGTTCTCCTCTGTTAGCCACCACGGCTGTCACCCAGTCTTACTTAGGGTTTTTCCCACAGAGACAATATATAAGAATCCCAAGAAACCATAATTCTCACATAATTATAGATTTACCCCGTACATGTAGTAGACTCTAATACAAGTACAATCCAAAAACAGTGTGGACCCCACAGAATACAAGACATAACCCAGCAAATCTCCACCTGGCTTGAATTCTTTAAACCACTTTGAAGAAAAATCCGTTGACGTTGAGTCTATAAACCTGTCTCTGTCAAACCGCTACATCCAAACGGGCATAGCCCACATCCCGTTCGGGTGTCCCGCACAACTCACCGCCGTACGAAGTGATGTGACTCTATCTCTTCCATTGCCACAGCTTCACCGGAAAGATAACATCACACACAGTCTGCTGCAACTCCATATACACTTGGAACCCGAGCCTCTCACCTCTGCACCTCCAGTGCATACCTAGAGAACCAACTCTTCACTGCAGTCCGCCAGTCCTTCTTTACCCCATGATATATAGCATCAACTGGCCATTATGCGCCCCATGCCGGGATTCAAACCCTCTGTTAGATCCAACATCGATCCGACCAGGTCCACTATTGTCAGACCTGAGAGATCTTTCTTCCAACACAACTTGATAAAACCCCACATGTGATAATGCCTGGCCCTTCCACCACATGTGGTAATGGAGTCGCAACTCCAGTCATGGCTGCTACCAAGCAAGCCGTCGCACTAAGTCCACGATCAACCGCTACCTTCCAAGCATTCCGACCAGAATCTACCAGCCATCGCAAACTTACATGCGATATCGCATGTATCATATGTTCCATTGTCGCCACATTTGTTCGACCAAATCTGGGAGAGATATGACCATCTAATGCAAGATTCGTCATGCCATCAACTTTCGAACCAGCAATCATCACCCACCGCTGGCTCACAAGGATCACTCCCTCGTCCATACCATCATCTGTAACCGACGATGCTGCAGCCACTACATGCAAAGAAGGATCCTGCTCACCACCAGAGTCGAGAAAACTCTCTGCAACTTTCCCATGTCTCTTGATGGACTTACCACCATCTTCTACGATTACCTCACTAATGCCATCTGATATGACATCATCCTTTAAGTGGGTATGTGAATGTGACATGTCATTGATCCAATACACCAACACAAGAGTTTTCAGAGTATTTGAATCCTCAACGAGCTTCCTCTCTTTCTTTTCATGGTGCTCTGTCGGTGTGAGCTTCCAATCTCCAAAGAACTCTCTCAATTTGTCTATAGGGACATCTGGAGGCAGATTCGAAATATAAATTCTTGAGTTGTCACAAGAGTTCCCACAAATCTCATCACATTGGTTCACCTTTGCTGCCATAGAATTGGCTTGAGCAACACCGTAACCACCATTGTCGTAACCACCTGCAACTACGACTCGCACCAAAGCACTCTCCGCCACAGATCTGAAGCTTCAACTATGATCAAAGCCGTCTACGAGTTGGGTGAGGACACCTCCGACGACCTCACAATGGATCCTTCATCGCCTTTCCTTGGTCCCTCCGACCAACACGCAGCACCTTCATCTCCATTCTGATCACCGCCAACTGCAACACCGACCGGATGCAATAAAACATGGTTTCTTCCCACTGCATATGGATGTCTTTTTTTCTCCTTCAAAAAACATCCTGCCGAGAGACACCATCTCAAAAAGGTCTGGACCCATTAGAAAGGCGGTTGAAAAGCGATCTATTGACCGCAGTAAGCAAGCCACCTCGGGTGGAAATGCCCGGCATATGAATGTTGAACATCTGACTCGACAACATACATATACGATTTTTCAGATGAAACTGGTGATCCGCTTCACCGGGAGAAAAACTCCCATTGTAAATGGTTCCACCATGGTCGCCACCTCTGAACCACCAGCCAGCGCACCAAGTCTCAGCCAACCCTGCCGCTGCAACAAAGCCTTACCAGATGATGATACCTGACCATAACCCAGAACCCACCTCTGGTTGCTCACCATCAGGGTTAACGGGTCAGATTTTCTCCCCACCGACGAAGGTTCATCACCCACCAGAGCCACCATGCTCTCCACCAAAGTTGGCCGATCATTTTGATCTACATAACAGATCTGTAGCAGCTGTTCCGCAATCTGCGATCTGCGATCCAAATCAGACATGTTCTTTCAGATCCAAATCGCCTTCCTGCCAAAACTCACCGCAGGTCCTACGTGGTTGCCAACGATATCACCAGCCAATGAAATGACTAACCACGATACCATTCCTCCAATCAACACCCCAGAATTACTCGGCTGCAACCCTTGCTTGCCACAGGTTCTTACGGATTTAGCCTTTTTTTTTTTTCTTCTTCTTCTTCTTCTTCATACCGCGTATCTCTTCGTTCTTCAAAGAACCTTAGCTCTAATACTACTTGTTAGGATTGGAGACGCAAACAGAAAGAAAAAAAACACGAAGATTAACGTGGTTCAATACCCCATTATGGGATACCTATGTCCACGGAGAAAAAAAGAATTCTTTATTGTCAAGAAACCTCTATAACTCTCTACCTGACAGAGTGTTTTCCTCTATCAGCCTTACGACTGTCACCCAGTCTTACTTAGGGTTTTTCCCACAGAGACAATATATAGGGATCCCAAGAAACCCTACTTCCCACATAATTACATATTTATCCCGTACATGTAGTAGAACCTAATACAAGTATAATCCAGTAACAATGTGGACCACACAGAATACAAGACATAACACCCCCCCCCCCCACAAAAAAAAAAAAAAAAAAAAGGATTACTCCTTTGAAACAACAAAGGAGTCAAGGAGTACTCAACCTAAAAAATCTCATTTACACTAAAAGAGGCATTTCTAGAGGAATACGTCAGTTAATTACTTTAGTCTTAAGATGAAAATTTCAATCTAAACTTTACACTGACGACAGAAAGGTATTCGAAAGCGGGTGCTTCTTCTTGAATAGAAAACCATGACATTATTTCTTTTGGTTAAGTGATTATTTTACTTTTTGGATAAGTTGGTAAGGTTGTGACATTATTATATAGATTAATTCCTTCAATCACTTTGTTGTTTTTGTCCTTCTCTCCTTACTTCTCCACAATATCCAAATCCTTTACACCTACCCCATTGCTCTCGATGTTTATGTTCTTAGATCGGCGAGGTCTTATTAATTACTCTGACCACATTAAGCCAAGTATGTCCCCAAATCAGACTTCTTTTCTTGAGGCCAAGCATCATAAAACTTCTTATGGACTTAGGAGAAGCTTTAGTCAGAGTTCACCTATACATATGTGTACCTTCTATGGAACCCATAATCATTCATATCAAAAGGTCTCACACACCAGATCTAGGCCTCATACCCAACGTACACTCATTGGTTTCATGGAGGGTACACATACGTGGAGAGGAACCGGCATCGTTAAAATATGGGTGCTTGAGGATCTATAAGTACCATCCATATCTCTAGTTTCAAATAATCCATTTGGAGGAAAATCTCAGGAAGGGTGCTTGAGGATGGGAAGCTGAAGGATGAAGACAAACACGGTTGTAACTTGTAACTTAATTTTATGGCTAAAGTTAATAATTTAAAAAGTTTTGGTTAAGTGAATTAATGGTATCCTTGTTTAGGTACATACCCCAAACATAATATGTGAGACGTTGAGTATTTTACCCATAAGATTTCAAAATGTTAGGTACCGCAAGTGTAAATTATCTAAAAAATTGTTAGTATATGGTTGCATGTTAATTTAAACCCAAACCACCCCCATTTTCACCATCACACGACTGTCAAATACAAATCTCCAATGATGAAATGAAACTATACACTAGGAACAGCAAAATTCGGCATTAATTCTTTAGTGCTAAAATACTTCAAGTTTAGAAGGAAGAACGAAAAATGGGAGAGAAATTAAAAGAGGGAAACCAATCTCTCTCTCTCTCTCTCTCACACACACACACACACACATGTACACCCTGGGGCCTAGTCGATAGGTAGTGGAACTCCTCCCCAAATTTTTGTTTTCAAGGGTGTGTCTATTGCATTCTTGGAATGCATTCTTAGAAAAGCATTTTCAAAATATAGAATGCATTCCTAATATAAAATAACGGGAAAATTACTTGTACCTCCTCTGAACTATGGCCTAATTCCAACTCCTACCTTAAATTTTCATGCAATTATGCGTATTATGCCCAATTTCAAAACCTTGCTATAGACAGCCCCAGTCCATTAGCTAATTTCTGTTAGTTGTTGACATCACTTCACCCTCAAACTTTTAAGGACAAAAATACCATTAATGGGGCAGTGAAGTGTCATTGTTGCCATTATTAGAGCATGAATGTCATCTTTGCCCTTATGATTTTGAGAAGCAGAGCAGATGGCACGAGGTCCAAAGAAGAAGCTTTCGACAGGCACAAGACGATCAGTCCGGTCCTATGCGATCAGCAATTGTTCAAGGAAGCTCTGCTGACCTTCAAGTGGGCTTAAGAACTTCAGCCGACTAATGTCAGGCCACATTTCAAAGCCAACAACTGTTTATATGTTCTCGGGAGACACATGAAGGCCAAAGAGGAGTTCCTCTTGGCTCTTGAAAATGAGTTTCTCATTGTGTTCTTGGTATTGTGTGGATTTCAGGGTTGATAGAAACCCTAATGGGTTCACTGGGAAACCCTAAAGAGACTTTAAAATTCTAACAATTGGTATCAGAGCCTCCCACACAGACCTAGGATCGATGGGAAGGCATTATAGAGATTATATGTTTGAATGGATTGGAAAAGGGAGAGATTTTTCTTTCAAAATTCTTGTATGAACCTGTCAATGGTTGGGACTGTCGAAAATTTTTTCGAACTGATAAAAGATAAAATAAATTATATAGGGTTGTAGATCTCGAAGAGACAAAGCTGACGACATAAAGATTTGTCGCCGGAGGTTGCCGGACGCACCCTCATGCGCCGCCTGAAAAAGCTTATGAGATCCACGCGCCAGCTGTTATTTGCTTTAAAAAAAAAAAAGGGCTAACGTCAGGGTTTCGGTTAACTTGGAAACCCTAGCGGGTTTGACCGAGTCAACACATGACCAGGGCCGCCGGCCCAGTCAAAGATCCAAAGCCCATTTGACCTAACCCAGAATCCTGACCTGTTAGCCTAGTCAAGACCCGTTGACCTGACCCGAGACCCGACCCGGGGACCCCAATAATTTGATCCAGGAATTTTACCCGATAACCTTACTTTAGACCCGAATCCCTCGGATGGTTGAACCAATTGAACCAGTGGTTGAACCGCTGGTCGGTTTATAGCATAGACCGTTTGTTTGGTCTGGACCAAAGTATTCCAAAAAAAAAGTTTAATAGTGGGTTCGGTCCGCCCATAACCTAACCTTGCCAGACCAAACCGAACCAAGATGAACCGGATAGAACCGGATCAGGATGCAAGAATGCATGTGCCAACTTTGATCTGTGATTGTGGCCACTTGGAGCATCGGATTTTGACACGATTTTTACACTATGTTCATATTTTCGTGCTCTACAGTCAGGTACATAGTTTGAAACATTTTGCTGATTTGGAAAATTTGTTTTGACTAAAAGGTGTCCCTAATTAATTCGATTTGTAGTTTTTTCTGCTTGTTTGTCAGTTATTTGTTGTACCAGATGCATGGAGAATGTTATGTGTACATGAGGTTTTGTTTATTGACCCACATGGTACTGCAAAGTAGGATTTGGGGATATCATTGTGGAATTAGGTCGATCCCACCAAAGTGGTACACTTAGTTTCGTCATGATATCTTCAAATTCAAAGTTGAATGTATTTGTAAATGCTTGTGTAAAGGCGATGTACACCCAAAGGTGACATTGTCAAGTGTTGTTCAAATGAAGGTTTGAGGGTATCATGTGAAGATTGGGTAGATTCCACCAAAATAGTATACTCAGTTCTAACATGGTGTTATCAAACCCCAAGTTTATGCATTTACATATACAATAAAATGATACATTATACACTATTCTCCCAAGTGTGAAAAGCAGCTAAGAAAGGCAATGCTAGCCCAAAGGTGGCATTGTCAAAGACTAAAGGTATATTCATGCACATGATTTGAAAGGATTTTGGTTTTAGTGATCTCATTATGTAAGATCCGTATCGAACTAACCGGTCTTACCACCTTGTATCAGGTCTTCCTATCATGGTCGGGCCAAGCGGACCAAGTGCGTGAAGAAACCATAAGACCAGGTATGAAATTGAACCCAAAAACAGTCAATTATGAGGGTGTGGTCGCATACCTAAACAGGTGTGGTCGACCACACCTCAAAATAATGCAACCACAGGAAATTAGGTCGTGTGGTCGCATGTTTCAGAGGGTGTGGTCGACGGGTTCTGCGACCCCACCTGCGACCACACGGAACTCAGACAGAAACCGAGTGTAGGAAACCTTCCTAATCCAAAGGGGGTTCTTTTCTAAACTAAGTAAGGCTTATTAGGGAGGGTTTTTTCTATAAATAGGACGTCCCTTAGCCTCTTTCACCCTTTTAGAACTCAAACTGAAAGTGAGATAAAGAAAAGAGAAGGAAGAGAAGGAGAATTGAAGAGGAAGACTAAGAAAGGAAAATTCAGAGAAATCCTCTGAATCTTCAACAAGCTTAAGGTATGAAAACATTGCCCATGTCAAATTGAAATCCTAGAATAGTCCATGAAAGAGATAGGATTTAAGTAAGACCCCAATCATCAATCCATGGACAAATTCCAAGAGAATCCATGGAAGGAATTATGTAGACGAAGTATTATGTAAAAATAGTAATTCTGAGCCATAGAACAATCATAGGAAGGACCATGATGATAAGCCAAGGAATCCAAACATAAAGGAATGGAGTTGAGAGTGAAAAAGTCAACAATCACACGTGTGGTCGCACGTGTGGTCGCATGATATGCGACCACACGAGACACACATATTCGACCACACACCCTCGGGAAGTCCAGGAAGGGTGTGGTCGCATGTGTGGTCGCATGATATGCGACCACACCTTGCTACCACATGCCCTCAGGAAGTTTCAGGGAGGGTGTGGTCGCATGTGTTGTAAGACCCGTGTCAAACTAACCTGGTCTTACCACCTTGAACCAGGTTTACCCATCATGGTCGAGTCAAGTGGACCAAGGGCGTGAAGGAGATCGAGATCCTAGGTATAAAATCGACCCAAAAACACTTAATTTTAGGGGAGGGTCGCATACCCAGCCAAGTAGGGTCGGACCTCCCAAAACCGAATGTCAGACCCTCAGATTTTAAGGGAGGGTCGGACAGCTTAAGACCCTAGGGTCGACGGGATCATCGACCCTCCCATCGACCCTCGGATCCTGCCGAAAATAGAAATTAGGAAAGGTCGAGATTTTTCGATTGGATTCCTTTCTAATTTCAAAGGGACTTACTTTAGGATGTTTCTAGCCTATTTAAGGGATGTCCCTAAGCCACTTTCACTCCTTTCATAACCCTAATTGAATTGAGAGAAAGAGAGGAGAAGGAAAGGAAGAAGAGGAGAAGCAAGGAAGAGAACCTAGCAAAAAGGAGAAGAATTTCAGAGGAAAAGTAATCTTCTCAGGTATGGGTACTAATTCCATGAGTTTCTACAGACCTTAGGTTAGTAATTGTTGAGAGTAGGATCTCGGAGAAACCCAAACCATCGATCCATGGTTAGGTTTTCATGGAAAACCCTAGGAGAATGCATGAAAGCCATCTAGGGGGATGGTTCATGGTTTCAAACCATGGAATAAGTGTTGAATGGAATGGAGAAGCAAGCCATAGGACCCCAGACTTGAAGAATGGATTAAAAAGTGGAAATTGGATCAGAGTGCACCAAGGGTCGCACCGAGGGATGATAGGCCATCCGACCCTAGGTGTTTCTGACCATCGACCCTCAACATTCGGGAAGTCCAGAATGGAGGGAGGGTCGATAGACCCATCGACCCTAGCATCGACCCTCAGTTGATAGAATGATTTTTAATTCCGGAATTAATTCTAATTAAATTTTATCGGCTTTGTTAGGTCTGCTAGCAATCTAATAACATTGTAACGGTGATTTTAAAGCTTGAGAAATATCTTATAACAAGCTAAGGTGAGGAACCATAACTTCAAACTAAATTGGTTAATAATAAATTGTTTTCTTTTCTTGAGTCTTATGCCATGTTTGATTCTATGCGAATATGTTGTAATGTGCATACAACATGCCATCCAATATTTCTATTACTTGTCCATGCATATTTACTTTATTGTTTATAACATGATGATGATGATGATGATAGGAATAGACATGTGCTTGTATGTGTGTGGTTGATGTACTTGATGCGAGCGAGTATCAGGGGAGGTGTGATGAGAACGTCAATAAACGTTAACCTTTGGCGGGTCTCAGCACTTTAGCTCTATCTCTAACTCAAGTCTTGTGCATTGACATCGTCGTATCGCCATTACCTTAGCGGAACTATTATGTCGTAGAGTATCAGGGGAGGTGGTCTCGGTCCTTGTAGTCTCTGACTCTACCGGGGGGCCTTAGCTCTATCTCTATGGGCATTCTGATGGATGCTAGGGTGAGGCCTTGGATACACTGTTTGGTATTAGGATTGGTTAGTTGCGAGCCCAGTTTGCAAGCCCTCGCTAACAGGGGCTTACGTGTTGGTATAGCATTATATAGCAATAAACGTTAACCTTTGTTGTATAATGTTATGGTAGGGTGGATGGGGACGACGATAAACGTTAACCTTCGGGCGGGCTTCCACACCCTGTGTATAGAGGCGGTGTCAATAAACGTTAACCTTTGACCACCCAACCTTTCTATTGCGCATTGCAAACTATAAACCAGACCAAAGATATGAATTGATTGCATGCATATGTATTGTTACATTGTTTTGGCTACTCACTGAGCCGTGTTGTGTGCTCACCCCTCGACGTCGAATATTTTTAGTTGATGATGCAGGTTACACAGTCGAAGATTATATGAACGCGTCTGCGTACGGGAATATAGCAGCAATGGAAGCTGGAGCTGAAGACGATACACACGACCCCTCTTGTGAGTGCAACTCGTGTGTATTCGATTAGATATTTTTATAGGTTTCTTTGAATTTATAAAAACATGTATATGATATTTATATAAGTATGTCTCAGTTGAAAATAGAATAATTTACTATTTAATTAATGGTATCATCTTAGTTCTCAGTTCATTTATTTATAAGATTTCCGCTATTGTGTATTTACTCTGATTATGATTGTGGATGCGTGTAAGTTTGGATAACGCGGGGATAGCCTATTCGAGATCCTGGTTGAACCGTTGGTTACTTAACGGTTCATCACACCATTCTGGTTGGTGCAGAATTGGGGTGTGACATGTGTGGTCGCAGGATATGCGACCACACACCCTGTGGTCGTGGAAACTGAGACCACAGGTGCTGCCACACCTGCGACCCCTCAGTTTCTGTTAGTCTAAGTTCATGGAAATTAATTCTAATATAAAGTCTATAAATTTGTTAGGTTTTCAAGTGGTTTAAAAGAGATTTACAAATCTTGAATGAGGATATACTATCAACCAAAGGTGAGGGAACAAGGCTTAAATTAATTGGCTAATAATAAACTATTTTTATTTATTGAGTCCAATACCATGAATGATTCTATGCTTGTATGATTGTAATGTGTATTTCACATGTCATCCAATATTCCTGTTATTACTGCTTATGCATATTTAATTCTGTTTATTTATAACATGATGATTGATGATGATGCTAGGAATAGGCATGTGAATGTATGTGTGTGGTTAATGTACTTGATGCGAGTGGGGCATCAGGGAGAGGACGTGACACTGTGGTTCATTCTGGTTACCAGACTCTAGCTCTATCTCTACTCAAGTCTTGTCCACTAACATCGTCGTATCGCCACTACCTTAGCAGAACTATTATGTCGTAGGGCATCAGGGGAGGTGGTCTCGGACCGTATAGTCTCTGACTCTGCTGGGGGGCCTTAGCTCTATCTCTATGGACGTATTGAGGGATGCTGGGGTGAGACCTTGGATACACTATTTGACATTAAGATTGGTTAGTTGCGAGCCCAGTTTGCAAGCCCTCGCCAATAGGGGCTTACGTGTTGGTATGGGTAGGGCATCAGGGGAAGTATCATGTGGTGTTTGATCCGGGCACTTTAGCTCTATCTCTATTCCATGATGGGTGCATGTGGGACGATAATGGTGTTTGATCCATTGGTCGGCTTCACACACTCGTGTATAGAGGTGCAGCGGCCACCTATCCTTTCTATTTCACATTGCAAACTTATGAACCAGACCAAAGATATGAATTGAATGCATGCATATATGTTTGTTGCATTGTTTTGTTTGCTCACTGAGCCATGATGTGTGCTCACCCTTTCGACGTCGAATATTTTTAGTTGATGATGCAAGTCCTACTGTAGAAGATTATGTGAATGCTCCGGTGTACGAACATGTTACGGCGATTGATATGGAAGCTATGATGGAGTCGCATGATTCGTCGTGCGAGTGCAACTCATGTGTTTTTGAGTAGTTTTAGTTGTTGGATTATTCAGAACATGTAATTGATTAATTTATTTTATTTTAGGTCATAGTCTTTTGGAGATAATTGGATACTTTATTTATTTTATCATTGTTAGATACTCAGTTCATTAATATTAAAGACTTCTGCTATTGTTTATTTACTCTAATTATGGTTGTGGATGTATATGATTTAAGCAAAGGGACACGGCCTATTCGAGATCCTGGTAGAACCGTTGGATCATAGACGGTTCATCACACCATTCTGGTTGGTGCAGAATTAGGGTGTGACACATTAGCCCAAAGGTGATGGGATTCTGAGAGTCATTATTCTTTCACGGTTACTACACAGAAACTGAGAAGACCACTGCATGTTTATCCCAAAGGAGAATGTGTAGCTGGTTAACTCTTGAAAAATGATATATATGCTTGCATGAATGGTTGATATGGTTAGTGCAAGTAAATGGTGTGTATATCAGTCTTCTATTGTTTAATATGTGTTTAGACTCATGCATTGACGTAATTGCATGTATTTATATGAGTTCTGTATAATTCATCTATTGCTTGATATTTCTGTTTGAACTCATATGATGATGATGGTGATGAACTTGATATGACTGAGAAGGGGGGTGAATCAGTATCTAAAATTTTTCTCTGATAATTTCACTACTGCCCAGAGCTGTTGGAGATCCAATTTTTCACACACACACAAGCGCATGCAAATCTACCTCACTACCACTCAGTGGCCAGGCCTACCAGATTTGCACACTCACCCTGCAAGCCATTCTACGGACTTCAAAATATATTAGAAAGAAAAATAAGGAATACAGAGATATTACGTGGTTCACCACCACAGTGTGTGATGGATAGTCCACGGAGTAATACCCAACGGATTTCGTATTTACTCAATACTCAGCTTTTAATCTCTTACAGACAAAGATACTAACCCTAGGTTTTCTAGCATAAAACTGAAAGGGCGTAACAACGCCAAGATTCAGGCTATAACAGCCAGTGTCCAACACCCACTGAACACAAAAAATATAGAAATATTTTTGGGACTTATATCAATGCCCTACAATGAAACCCACAGACTAGATATGTATTTAATTTTTTTCTTCCACCTATAGTAGCATACAATGCATAGAAAACAATAAAAAGACAACGAATAAGAAATCTCATAATCTATTGTTTTCGAATGGCCAGCAATACTTTTTGAAGCTCCACACTGCTCTCTGAATTCTTCAATAGCCTTCAATGATGATAGAGATCGATTCAAAAGTACACCTTGTTCACAGGCTTCCAATCTCTTCCACACAACCCATAATCACCATGAATGGAAAAATAAAAACTCTACCAATCTCTTACAGGGATTTAGCACTCCATTGATGCACAAAGAAGAGGTAGTTGGTGATTGATCATCTCACAGGGCACAAAACCCTAGAAAAACCCTCTGTCAAGCTTCAAAACCTTCTTTTCGATATGTATCAGTGATTTACGACTCCCAACACCACCCAACGAATAGAGGAGCCAAAAATATGGAAACTTCAAGTTGAACCGTCCAATTTAGAGCTCAGATGGCCAAGTTATGGCGGTTTAAAGTTCAGCCAATGAAACATAAGATAACGGAATCTTTTTACTATTCCCATGTGTCTGCGATACACTGGAGCACCGCTGCCTTATGCGCTATTGAGTTGTCATTGGCAGCAAGCGGAATATCTTTCGTACACAATCCAATCTTACTCAAAAAGGCAGGATTGCTTATTGAGCGTCGGATCAAGTCATATCGCGTCAAGCTCGATCGGCTTCATTCGTGGCTCTTCGATTGGGATCCATCCATCGTCGCACTGTAGATGCGCAGCATAGAATCAAGGCGGCAAAATTATATGACGTAATGCACCATTTTATCTTGCATTTGGCCAATCAAGAAGCACACGACAGGATTTGACACGGCAGCTTGAAATACATCGGAGCCCGCATTTATTTGGGCCATCCGATCAGAATTTGGACTTTGTGGTTTGATCTAAACCATTAATGTAGGATCTTCTTCAACTTTCTTACCAAAACAACCCCTAAACACACATTTTAATGGCTTCTGTAACCCAAATTGTATCAAACAGAACCCTGTAGAGCGCAATCTTCCCGAGAGAACTTCTCTCTAGACATATTGTTACTCTCTCTCTAGAAAATACATCGAACACTTGATCGACATGTTATGTGCGCTTGCTGGGGGAGCGGCCAGGGGAATGTGCGCTATCTGTGGCACCATACTGCTGCCTATGGCTTGCATGCCATGGTGATGCTGCAGGGCTAGCCTGCTGACTATGCCATTGGCTGGCCATGTAGTGCCGCGGCTAGCCCTCGGCCAAGCTGGCTACCAGTGGGTCCCACTCACACCTGGGTCCTATAAATTCTTTCCCCTTATCCTCTCTCTCTCTTTTCTCTCTCACCAGTTTCTCACCTCTGATTTAATTTCTCTCTTCAATTGCTTATCCCACAACACGAAAACACGAGAAACTCCTCTGTCACATCTTCAGTAACACTTCCACATCATCAGAAACTCAGCCACATCATCAGAGAAACCCATTTTGCCAATAATTACAATCCAAAGGTCAACAGATGGTGTGTATCTCCCAGGATGTCTTTTCCTGTGACTATGCTAGGTGGTATAGTAGTTACTATTCCTACTCTATCTGGAATGAGTTTTAAAAGGTGGTATGAACAATTAGAAGCGAGTCTAGGCATGGTTAACTTAGATATAGCGCTTAAAGAGGATAAACCTGCTGTCATTACTGATTCCAGTACCCCTAATGAGAAGCATAAAATGAAAAAGTAGATGACAGCAAATAAAAAGTTTATGTTGTTCATGAGGCAAGCCATTCCTGAAACTATGCGTGATGATGTTCAAGCAAAGGAAACGGCTGAAGAATATTTAAAAAAGATCAAAGGAAAGTTTGAGCTTTCTAATAGAGGACAGAGAAACACCTTGATGAATAAGTTACCAAAGCAAAGTATAATGGTAATGGAAGTATCAGAGATCATTCATGGAACTTTCTGCTGCTGCTGAAAAGATCAAAGCCATAGGAATTAACGTTGATAATGAGTTCGTGATTCATTGTGCGTTATCTTCTTTACCGGAAGAGTATTGTCAGATTCAAGTAGCATATAATACTCAGGAAGAAGAATGGGATATGAACAAGTTAATTTTCGTTTGCACTAAAGAAGAACAGAGACTGAAGAAAAAGATTGAAAGTGTCAATATCACAGGTCATCATCCTAGGGAGCATAAGGGTAAATAAAAGGTTGGGGTAAGACCCTACAGAAAAGACAGACACTCCTTCAAGAAAGGAAAACCTTATGATAGGGATATAAGTGATGTTGAATGTTTCTGGTACCATAAGAAGGGGCACATGAAGAGAAAATGCAAGGCAAGAAAAGCTTGGCTGGAGAAGAAGAAGAAGGAAACTAAGACACCAGAGAAAGAAGATGCCAAGTGATGATGTCATTTGATACAGTTGAATCCATACGTTTAGTTAGTTTTCTTTATTATTACCAGTTGTCTTTAAGTTGTTTTGGATATTTGTTTAATGTGTTACATTTCAGTTAATTATTTATTTGAAAGATTTTATTTAGATACTTTTGAGAAGACTAAATTCTATATTAAATTTAAATGATAGGTATCTTTATTAGTTTGTTTATTCTCTTGGATTTTGAAATAATTGTGAAAATCTTTAGATTCTCTTAGTCAGTGGGAGTTCTTATGATCTGCTTGGCTAGTGGGAGATCAGGTATTTGATTATTTATCCATATTTGATTGAATTACCTATGGTGTAGTGGCTGGGTTATTGGTGAGTGTGGTTATGTTTATTTGAGCATTCATTTCATTGCTTGTGTGCATTTTAGTTATTTACATGACATGTCAAAGTTGCAAGGCGGTATTTAGCCAAAAAATGCGGTAAGCTAAAGTGATGTTAGTCCAAGCTAGAGACGGTTTTCCTATAAGTTGGATAATATCAAAGTGTGTTGACCTATAAGGATTTTAAGGTAACGGGATCATATTTAGTCGATCATTGGATTCATTTTTTATCTCAAAGTCATTTATGTCATTAAGTGGACCTTTGTATGTGGCTGACCGAAGGGGGTACACCATTTGTGTTGGAGTACTTTTCGTTGTTGTTCAACATTGGTAAGCTTGACGACTGAATCAAAGTAAAGGTTGGATTTTGTATAATTAGATTTCATGGCTACATTGGATCAATGGTGACTTTATAATTAATGTAGCCCAAGTGGGAGAATGTAAGAATATTAATGTGGGCTAAATTAATTATACAATTAGTTGGTTCAGTGGGAGTCTGATTACAGGTAGACCAGTTTAAGTATGTTAGTTGTCCTTCTGTCCGTTCGAGTAGGTGATTAGAGATGGACCAACCTGGTCCACTGTGAGACTAGTCCAGGGATGGGGTGGTATTATATACCTATGATTAGCATCCTTGTAGCCACGGTTATTTTTCTCCCATGTTCCCCATATGCTGAAAGAAGCAAAGGGATTCCCGACAGGCTGTGGAAGACTCAAACCCAAACGTAGAATGGTGTGGAACGGCGAAAAGTAATCTTCAACATATAGGTATGTGATTTACATTGATTACTGTGTTTCCCATTGTGTTTTTGGTATTGTGTGGATTTCAGGGTTGATAGAAACCCTAATGGATTCACTGGAAAACCCTTAAGAGACCTTAAATATATAATATTACCTTCTCCCCCAAATTCATGTTAATCTTGGGATCTCCCTTAAGGGCGAAGGAATGGTTTTTAGTGCTTGCAATCGTCTGGTTCTTGTTAGACTCCATCACCCTCTCATCGGCAATCGAGGAAGAAGAGACCTCGGAAGCCATTTCCATGGCCTTGTCGGAATCAGGAATGAGCTCGAGATCCAGGGTGTCAATGTCCCAATCGACGTCCTTGGCATTGTCATAATAGGTATAAAGAAGGCCCTCGTAGGGGAGACCTTTTTCGCCATCAATGAACTCACCGTAAGTTCGAAAGACCTCTTCGAGGATGACAATGATCTGTTCGTCGCTGAACTTAACCCTAGGGTTGACGGCCACGACGAGCGCATCCATTTCTTCTCTATTGAAACCTCTGTCTTTGTTGGCATCTCTTCAATTGAAGATCTAGAAAGAGGAAAAAAAAAAAAAAAAAAAAAAAAAGGGGGGGGGGGGGGGGGGGGGGGGGGGGGGAGGGTGTTCCTAAATTGGGAGGCAGAAGGAAAAAGAAGAAGAAGCCGCAAAGCAAGAGAAGCAAAGGTGGACAGAAGGAAGAAAAGCCGAAGTGCAGAAGGAGAAGTAGCAGAAGCGGAATGAAGGGGTCTTCGTTTAAAAAAAAAAGGTGACTAAAATGTCACCTCAAAAGAGGAGCAACAGAAAGAAGAACAACAAGAATCGTCCACAAGCAGAGAAAAGAGAAAAAAGAAACAAAATAAAGGAAAATTATTTTTTTTTCTAGAAAATCAAATAGGAATTTGAATAAAGGAGAGGTGGTAGAAGCAGAAAACAGAAGAAAAGTAGGAAAAGAAAGAAATCTCAGAGAAAGGAGAAAAGTTTGCAGAAAAAAATCTCAGAGAAAAGAACGTAGAAGCTTACGAGAAAAAAAAGAAAAGAAATGTCAAAAGGGGAAGGAGAGCTAAACGTAAATGAAGAAGAGAGAAGAGGAGAAGTTTTATCTTCCCCAATGAAATCGAGCTCTGATTTCAATCTATAACGTTCAGTAGCAATGAGATTTTCTTCAAATCACAATCTCTAGAAATTTTCTCCAGTGAAGTTGGATCCTAGTTAGGAAAGTGGCGTCTAATACACGAATTATACGCATTTTCGATTTTTAAACATATTACTTATTTTTAAGAACTATCGCATGGATTCTCAAAAACTCGTATTTTTTAATATTGAAAAGAAGTAAAAAAAAATGTTAAACGTATTGTGGTATTAAACATGAAAAAAAAAATGGAATCAATAAAATAAATTAAAATTCCCCTCTCTCCCTCTCTTTCTTTTTCTTTCATAATATTTCAATTTTTTACCCTAATCCCTGAACCTCATTGCCGATTAAACCCTTCCAACTTTGATATATGTTTTATGTTAATAAGATGACGATCTCATGTGAATTTCATGGATTGCAAGGTTTGTTTGTACATAAATTTGTATTTATATGTTATTATTCTATTTGTTAAATGATGTAGATGTCTATTGCATAATGAATATATGTCCATATTTTCAGTAAAAATGATATTTTATTAAACAAGTATTAAACACGTACGTATTAATAATGTCGTATATGTTTTTTGAACCAGATTTTCAATCCTCGTATTGAAGTCTGATTGCATTTAATACATGTACGTACGTATCCGTATCCGAATGTTTGTCATTCCTGAACTAACTAACTATGAATTAGATAGTCACGTCTCATTATCGATTATTCTTAAACCTTTCACAGCGATCTTGAGTAATATTTTCTTTTAGATTGCAACTTAGATTTTTGGAAGATAGAGCGTTGCAAGTGAGAATGAAAAAAAAAAACAAAAAAAAAAAGGATATTTGAACCTTTACTGATTGTAAACCCGTCAAGGGTAAAGTTGTCTTTGGAAAATTTACGGTTAACGCTATTAACTAAAAAGGAGCAGCTATATTTGACAAAAAATATTGGGCGAGGGTTGGAATTAGGCCATAGTTTAAGGGAGGTATGAGTAATTTTTCCTAGAATAAAAATAAACTAAAGAACAAAATATTTCAGGTCTAAGTTCAGATTGCAGAATAACACATTCCGGAGCAGGCTCCGTTAAAGAATGTGTTCTAGGATTAGGAAAAATTAGAATACATATAAACCACTTTACTTGTCATTTCAGAATGTGTTATTGAAATAGAATACATTCAGAGAATAAATATAGAATAAATACAAAATATAGTCCAACTATCTTAAACAAAAGCAAAAGTGGGCAGCCACCTTGCTCGGGTTACTCATCTCCAACTCATCTCCAACTTCCTACAAGTCTGTTTAGTTGCTTTTGGCAATTTAATCGTTTTCCACCGATATAACAAAAATATGGGTCGACTCACATAGCTTACCCGATTTGTCAACTTGATTAGATTCAGGTAGACAATTTTGATGACGCAAGGCAACCTATTTTCTACCTAGATAATTAGTTATGTATCATATATATTAAAAATAGGGATCCAATATTACAATTATTTTTTTTTTTGTCATTCCTATTTAATTGGAATAAGACTTTATTATTGTTGGATTATAAGTCAATAGTTGAATTGGGTATTTTTCTATTCACACAAGATGTGAGAGATGCCCATCACATTTCCAATAAAAATAAGAGAGAATTATTCATGTCCAGTAGTCAGTACACGCACCCAGAAGCAAGAAGGGTGAAATGACCACTTGGGCCCCCTTAGTTGGATGTCTATGCGTTTATTCTATTGGTCCTCACGTTAGTGCAGGAGCCACACAATCAGACAAGAAACCCTTGCCCTAAAAATAATAAATAGGGTAGGAATTTCTTGTCTAAGTGAATGGATTCTTCACCAACACATGAGCAAATGAAAGGGTAGACACAAGTATCTAAGAGAAAGGGTAGGGGATCATTTCACAGTCTGTGTCAAAGATCCTCAGAGGAGACGGTCAGACAAAAAACTTTTTCCCAAATAACTATCGATATTATTTTAAGATTAGAGTAACGAAGAACAATGGAAAGGCAGCCAAGAAAAGTCCTTAAGTATCCTTTAACATCAAAAAAAAAAAAAAAACCATTATCAAAGTAATTTCTCCCCCGTATGCATGTTGTGTGTGTGTGTATGTGTGCGTGTGTGTGTGTGTGTGTGAATCTGTTGAGGGGTTGGGATCAATATCGCCATCATTTCAGTTGGGACTTGAGACTCGAGGGATATCACAAAATATATGAGAAATTTGCATATACTCCATAGAAAATTGTATTTTAATCTACGCAAAAAAAAAATCTATATTTCTGTGGTAGGTTGAATGAAGCGTTGTTAATAAAAAGGTCACCTATCAAAATAAAATGAAAGGAAAAAAAATCTAAACTAAATTGCATTAAATAATAATTGTTAAAGTAAAGCAAAGTAACAAAAACAATAAATTATTAGAGTTTATATTGTTGAACATATAAGGGGAAAAATACAATAAATGATAAACTATAATTCAATTGAAGCCCACATTTCATCAGTGGAAAATATAGGAAATATATTTTCCATAAGAGGTAATCTATTTGACTTACTTTTTTTTTCCCTTTAAGAAGAGGTGAAATGACCACCTTATCCTCTTGAAATAAATAATTCATGCCGACTGAATTCTCTGTGAATACTTGCATTGGCCCCACACTGATGCTTGACCATGCAGTCGATCAACGATCTCTCATCCTTTGATTTTTGAATAGCTTAGTAGTTAAAATTATGACTTAGAGACAGGTACATATAAATTTTGTACTCTATCTTAAATCAGTATGTGTCTCAAGCATATGAATCCGATTAGCATAGATCTAGCTCTTTTCGAGTCCAATCATCCTTCAAATCGTGATTCAATAACTAGAATTTATTCTGTACACATGTTAATATATTGGTTTGCATATTAAACTAACTTTAGCCGTTGAATTACCAAGTCAATTGGATATGAGAAGATCTTTTTCTGATTAGCACACAGCAGGGACTCTAACTGACACATTCGGACATAGGAGAAGATCCAATGTGGGAAAAAAACAAACACAATCTAAGAATTGTCAAAATCTAATAATAGCATTGATGAAAGAATAGTAAGATTCCGTTTAATTTGTAGTGTCCTCCATGTCTTGTTTTGGTCCCCTTCTTTTCAAATGTCTCTTCATTTTGATGGTGCTTGTACCATATATTTATTCCTTTGCTATGCTTTTTTTCTTTTTTTTTTTTAAGTAAAAGATTTATGAACAGTCCCATCTATGCGGTACCCTTGGATTACTTAATGACTCGTGCCATGTTGATTGGTGATGTAGTAATTCTAGTCATTGGATAATATTTAAAAAATCTAAATTTATTATTTTCTAAATTTTATATTTAAATTCAATTATATATTTTCTTATTATTATCATACGTTTTCTTATAAATTTTATTTTATAACTTACCCATTTCTTGAAACTTAGAATATAAGTAGAAACCTTTGAACCTATCTTTCTTTACAATCCTTTTTTTTTTTCGATAAAATTATTTACAAAAAAATTTTTTGGTAAAATTATTCACAAAATTTGACCTTTATTAAATCGACTAACTATGTGGATAGCCTAGAAACCACTCCCCCAGCCTTCAACCCTCTTTTTTGTACCTTTAGAGTTAGTTCTTCATCTCACGCCATTGATTGCTCATTTGGTTTTGTTTGGTTGCAAGGGAAATTAGGGAAAAAAAGTAAAAATTTTAAGTTTTAAATAGAAACTTTTATAATTATTGCAGCACATGCTATTATATTACTATGTAACTAATTCCAAATTATTCTATATTTAGTTATTAACTTACACTTTACTTTGCATCTAAATCCTTCTTATTTGAAAAAGAAAATAAATTTTACATCTTATAAGTATCATTACTAAATATGTTAAGAAAAGTAAAATAAATTTTACATCTTATACAATCATATTGTATTACCATCACTACAAAAATTTTCATTTAAAGTATAAAAACTTCATTTCCCTTCCTTTCAATTCTCCTTGCAACCAAACAAAGAATAAAAAAATAAACAAAGCCTTTGGGGGTTCTCCTATATCAAAATTAAAAATAAAAATAAAAATAAAAGAAGAAAAAAAAAACTATCCTACATGTAGATCTTGGTTTCAACTTTCCCCCTCCTCATCCGATTGTGTTAGTTAATTCCCCCCTTTGTATCCTTGTAATTAATTCCCCACTTTTTGACTGCCTCTTGGGTAAGTTGGCCATCTATAGATACCCAATGGAGAGGCCGCCCATCTATGAACATTTTTTTTTATTTTTATCATTTAGCTGGCTTTGATTGAGTTAAAACTTAACATATAAATAACAAAATGTTCAGGTCTATCTATTTTTACAAAATTTCAACAATTATTAGATAGATATCATATTGGAAGTATGTCCATAAAATCTAATATCTTTTCTTTTATGTCGTCCCTCACTTTTATTTATTTTATTTTATTTTTTAATAATGAGTGTCATTTTGCTCCTTTCTCTATACTTTGATCTTGTATAGATATTCCTACATTAAAATAAATAAAATGAAATACATTATTATTTTTGTGGGTAGAAAATGCCATACTCACAAGGACGGCAAATGTTGAACAATATGATCACACTATAATGTAACATTTATCTAATAATAAAATCATCATGTACTTATCAATCTCTATGTATCTTGCTTTTAATTTGCATATATAATTGTATTTAGAAATATTTAACCTTATTTTGATTGCTCCTTCTTTTATTCTAAAAATTATTTAAGTGGGGGTAAAAAATGATTTCAAAATAATTTAAAACTATATTTATTTATCATTATGTAATTGTCAAGAGATTAGTTTGAGTACACCGAATTTTACTTCTCACCAAAGTAATAAATGCATTATATCAAGAGTGTCAAATAATTTGTAGCGGTACTTGCTAGGACGGCAAAAAATTGAACAATATAATATGACCAAATATACTAATATTGGGATTGGTCCTCTCATATATTGTAGCATTATTTATTTATTTTTAATAATAAAATCAGTGTATACTTATCAATTTGTTTATATAGGTGTATTTAGAATATGTAATTTTATTTTGATTGTACATTATTTTATTCTCAAAAGTTCTTTTAAGTGTAGGGTTAAAAAATATTTTCAATATAATTTAAAAGTGTACTTATCATTATGTAATTATCTTCAAGAAATGTTATTCTCACACATTAGTTTGTTAAAATATATTTATCATTATGTTATTATCAAGTGATGTTATTCATTGACGTTAGTTCTAGTACGGTGATTTTACTTCTCACCAAATATTAAATGTACAAAAAATAATTATACAAATTATTTGATTTGACCCGTTGAGAGGTGTCAAAGAATATCCTTTTTAATAAAATATTAGTGGTTTTATGTATGATCATGTATATATACGATCGTGCTTTAGCTCTTGGACTTCTATTAGACAAAAAGCTGATGTTTGTTATCACATATGTACACCATCATACATAATTCCAAGACTTTTACCATTTCATGAACTTCATCTAGGCTGTTTGTTTCCTTATAAAATTTAGGTGTAAATCACATTTTATGGGAAAAAATTTTCTATCTAAACTTTTTTTCATTTTCTCATTGTATTTTTACATGGAAACAAATAAAACTCTAAATTAAAACTTGACATTGAACAAAAAATCTTGGAATCATTTATCTTTAAAATATTAACCCTAATTGAATTGCCACCTGGCAAACTTTTTTTACATAAGTAGTTATTTAACTAGAGAACAAATAAGATAAGAGGGAAAGGATCTCTTTAAGGGAGAAGACTTTTATGACTGGTTGGATGAGAAGAAAAGGTATTATAAAAATTTTAAATACAAGGAAAATGATGGGACTTCTACTTTGTTTTTTGAAGTGTAAGATGTTACGGATCCCTTTAACTGAATTTACCCTAGGGGATTTTTACTTATTTTTATTTATTTTTACCTAAAAAAATAAATTTACCCAAAGGGAAAAAAATTATTATCTCCACAGTCTATCAGACTGATCAGCATCATACCAAAGAAGGTACAACAGAAGAGCAGAGGCCTTAAAGGAAACCCCACAAGAAAACACATTCCGTATCTCACTTGAGTACTTCAGTTGTTTGTAGTTCGTACTTTCAGTCAAAACTGCAGTAAACACAGAAGACAAGATAATAAATAGAGAGAGAAAGCATAAGAAACCGACAAAATAATGCCCCGCTGCAAATTACCCACGTTGCTATCTTCTCTCTCTTCTCTCTCTCCCCGTGTCTCTCTCTCTCTCCTCTTTGAAACCGCAACCCTTGAGGTTTATGCCGTTTTCGACGTGACGAAATGTCTCTTGCCAGCTCACTCTCTCTTCTCATTAAATTTAAAATTCGATTAAAAAAATAATCCAGCTCATCATCCTTCCCTATTATTAAATATTTTATTCCAGAGAATTCGACGGCTGTATTGACGTGGCATTCACGGAATCTCGTATTCAAAGGGGTTGAGTCTTTGATGTTGATCTCTTCTGACCACGTGGGTTCAGCTTTTAACGTTGATCTATATCTACCATTATACTAAGGTTAATTATTAGAAACACATTCTCAGTACAAAGAAGAATGCATTCTTATTATAGAATGAGCAAAACAATTCTATTTTGAGTTCTGAATGCAGAAATCTGAGTGGTTTTTCGATATGATATCGGTAATCTGGTACAATTCTGGTATGGTACTGGAAGAAAAAGCCCCCATATCGGCTCGATATGATTTTAGTACTATTTTAGCAGATATAGTATATGGTTTTTATATAATATGAAAGATAGTTTTTATCTAGTATAGTCTTTGGTTCTTAATTTAGTATGAGATGGGATTTTAATTCAATTTAAATTACATTTCTACTACATTGTGGATTACGAACTGTAGAGTGTGGACTAGAGGGAGTGTGTTTGTGACCTGTATATAAACGATATATGATATCTAAACAAATTACAATTCAGTATTTAAATGGAATGTAAATCTAATATATTAATATGAACCATTACCATACTGGATAGAAAACGATGCCAAAACTTGAACCATGATCTTAGCAAATAGAAAATGATATAACGGTATCGATATAAGCTATGTACAATACCATTTCAATATCAAATTGACACATTTATGGAGAATGGGCTTAAGAATGCCATCAAACACTGTTTTTCTGATTATAGAATGTGTTCTTAACTAAGAATGCATTCAAATAATGCATTGTGCATACACGTGTCAGGTACAGAAGTTAAAGTCCTTCTAGATTGAGGAAAATGTCAATCTTCCTGGTAGTTACATTAAAGCTCCGTTTATTTCGAGAGAGCTGTTTCACCACAAAAAAAATAATAAATAAATAAAAATAAAAAAAGGAAAAGCTGTTGCCTTCATCTACGTCAGATCGGAATCTAGTGACCGGTAACTGCAATTGGCATAGTTCTTATGAAGATCACCTGGCTCCAATCTAACGGTTACGACGTATCCTTATCTCAAATGAAATCATGCTGGCATTTCACGAATTCATTCATCATACATAAAGATGTATATATATCTCCAGATTTCAATTTCGTCTGTTCAATGACAGCAGAATATCTAAGAACGTTTCAGTTTCACGTTTTTTCTCTCCATTGGTCTGGACTCTCGGTCTCTGGGTTCGCTGTCTCTCTATAGGGTTTCAGCGTCTCTGTAGATCGAAAGGCAACGGAATTTGAAGTGGATTAATTTGTACCGGTTTTATCGAGAGATTGCAGGCGAAGGAATCGACGACATCCCGCGCTTTCAGGGCGTATAAAAGAAGAAGAGTTGGATCCAGAGGGTAGTCTGCGGTGTCTGCAACATCAACTGGGATTAGGAGAGCACTAAAATGGGACTTGTTTTCCCCTTAGTTCTTTAGAGGAAGAAGAGGAATTAAGATTTTACATCATTTCTATCTTTCTGTTTGATTTTGATTTCTCCGTCGATTATCGCGTTCGTTTCAGAAATCGGAAATCGGAAATCGGAAGGAGTTTTTCCGATTGTTGATTTTGCTAGATAATCTTTAATCTTTATTAAAGGAGGAGTCGAATCTGAATCCATCCTTTTCATCTTTTTCAAAACTCTTCTTTCTACCGATTGATCCTGTTACCCAGGGTCAACTCGAAGGCCATGACTCCTCAGATAGTGTTCCGTAGCCAATCTGTACTGGCGAAACAACAGGCCGCGACGAACCAGAAGTTGCGGTTCGCGGAGGTCGCCGGAGGGACGACGGCAGAGTGCGCCGCCGTATGCTGTTGCTGCCCTTGTGGGCTTGTGAATCTACTCGTCCTGGCCATGTATAAGTTGCCGGCGGGGCTTTGCAGGAAAGCGTTGAAGAAGAAGAAAGAACAGAGCGTGAAGAAAGGGCTTTTGCCGCGGAAGCGCATGTCCACGTGTGGATGCAAAGAGACAGACACACATGTACATGTACAACCAGTTTCTGTGGATTTACGGCCGTTGGATACGTCGGACAAGGAGGACTCGACGGCAAAGGAAGTTCTAGAGTTGGAGAAGGAGATGTGGGACCGATTTTACAGTTCTAGTTTCTAGAGGAGTCCTTCCCTGAGGGACTCCCTCGGATAAGAGGTTTTTCTCTCTTCTCCTCTGTTTTTTTTTTTTTTTTTTCCCTCTCTTCTTCTGGATTGGATTTTGGTTTGATAATTGTTGTGGATGAAATGGGTTGTGGTTGTGTATTTAAAAGAGAGAGAATCTTTTCTCATTATCAATGTACAGAAGGTATGAATTGGGGATCGAAGTAATTCGAATTCCATGAGGGATCAGATACATACAGTCTTTGTAGTCTGAGGTTTCTTTCTGGCTTTGTTTGAAGATAAGAAAGATATCATAAGAACTAAACTATTGATTTATTTTCATTGGGATCTAAAAACAATGTTTGATTTTAGGATTTAATCTGGAGATGTTGGATTTGTGTTTCTGTCGTTAGGCCAGTAATATATGGTTTAGGCTACGTTTGGCAGCGGGTTTTTGTAATGATTATTTAACCCCATAATCGGTAGGGGTCATCGAAGTGTTTTGTTTTAATTGAATAGTCAGATTCCCCTTGTTCGTACTACTTCAGATGCTGAATCTGTTCGACGTTTAGAGAAGACCTTGAAGTAGTTGTTCCCAGTCCGTCTCTCGGCCGGCACACGGCGACCTGCTCTTGCTGCGGAAGCAACTCGGGCAGTCGACGGATTCAGGACTGCGCCCATCCCTTAGAGTATTTGTATTGAATTATTATATATAATATCGGCCAAATGTGAGTTTCTCATTGGTAAGTCATTTTTTGATTTTGTCAAGCAACAAATGTCTAAAATACATGTTGGATTGCAAGATAGGGTAATTTCTCTTGGTCTACAATACTTTTAATTAAGGCTTTATTCATTGTTTCAGTTCCACTATTAGATATAGTATCGATCATGTTCAAAATCGATTCGAATTAGATATGAAGTTGATGGTTGAATGATACATGATTGATACTTAATAAAAAGGAGAAATATTGAGTATCGGATTAGGTTTAACCATTGTCGAAATCAATACAAATTGATCAATCTGAAACCAATAACTAAAACCATGCTCTAGGCATCTGAAACAAGTGTTTATAAATACTTAATTTTGGATCTAAAACAAGTGCCTTTCAATACATATTTTTGTACTTTAAATAGAAACTTTTGTAATAATTACAGCACATGTTATTGCATTACCGTATATTAAGAATAAATATGTTAAAAAAAGTAAAATAAATTTTGCTTCTTATACAATCATATTATCTTATCATTTCAAAAACTTATATTTAAAACATAAAAATTTCATTTCTCGTCCCTTTAATTTCGCTTGTAACCAAACAAAATCTTTGGGCTATTGAAAGAAAAAAAAAAATTCCTATTTGGCGATCAGAATTTAAAATCCTTGCTTGATTGCAACTTGTGATAATTTTCTCGTAGTGACTTTGAGGATGTGTATGGCCTAATCATCTTTAGCAGCCCACATCCCAATCCATGTGAGACCCACACACCAATGGTCTGGCCCTGATGAGTGTCTAGAGGCAGCTGAAAGTGAAAGGCCGAGGACTTTCTGTGAAAGGAGCCAAGGAAGCGATGGTAGCACTGAAGCCCACATGTCCACCAGCTGATTCGATGCTGATTCGATGCTGAGTGGCCTTCTGATCCATAAACACACACACACAAAATTTCTCTCTCTCTCTCTGTGCGCGTGTGGTGTGTGTCTGTGTGTTAGTTGAATACGTTACTTTATGCCTTGGCCCACTTGGGGAGCCTGGATCCTCTCCCCGACAGAATATCCTCTAAAAAGGATCATTACCGTTGACGTCCAGTGGATCCTATACCCATACACACGGTGATGTGCTATATCGCTATTAGAATCCATCGAGATCTTTCAAGGTGGAATCTACGTGCAAATGACGATGAATAGTCAATAGAACACATGAGTGGTTGGATTTTTAATTCGAGGGCACCTTGACTCTTAAATTAGGAACCCGAGCAGTAAACCGTAATAGATGAGGGATTGGTAGACTCACCCAAAAAACAGTAATAAATGAAGGAAAAGTAGAAAATAAGAGGCAGTAAAAAAATCGGTCAACTTTGAGATTCAGTTCCTTTTTATAGTGATCCAACGTGGATCCCACATGTCTTTGCAGTACAAGTTCAAATTGTGGTGTTTGGTTGTGCCCTTATCTTGGCAGTTAATAAGGAATGTGCCCCCAAGGTGAGACCTCAGAGACTGACCTCTTCCAACCAAGGTGAAACCTCTAGAGGTCATCCTTCACCAACCAAGGTGAGGGTCTGAGAGGAAGATCCCTCCTGACCGTTATGATCAAAGTCTCAAGGGCCAACAACAAACCCACAAGCTTGACATAGATTGGCCCCATGAGGGTAGATCGTGCTCTGAAACAATTAGGTTCACTTTGGCATGACCAAACTCAATGACTCGGGGAGGATAAATTGGTATGCGAATGTATATCTTAAGAATAAAAAAAAGGAGAAGAAAAAACCCTGACCATCAATAGGCAAATAATCTTTACAAAGATCAGGGTACAACCGACAACCACAATTTTGGATTTGTAAAATAAAAAACGCACTGGACCCATGTTGGATCACTATAAAAACGACCTGAATCTCAAGGTAAATAGATCGTTAACCACCTCCTACTTTCTACTGCTATCCCACTTTTATTACTATTTACTACTCGGTCTCCTGATTTAAACATCACAGTGACCTCCCGGACCAAAGATCCAACCACTATCGTCTGCTAATAGGTTCTCACCTCAGAAGAACTTGGGGATTGTTAGTAGCAACACATCCATGGGAGGATACCCTGTCAGGGAGAGGAGGATCCCACATCCATGAATGGTGATGGGTGCACCGAATATTACCCTATCAGGGAGAGGATCTGGCCTTCCATTTGGCTACCTCTGCACAGGGAGAGAAGATGAGGGACCTTCAGAGTTTGGAGTGTGGATCTTTGTCACTGTTAATTGATGCCAACCTCTTCCAGTTCACGTACCTACTGTGGAAATTGGAAATTTCACAATCCATTACAATAAGAAAATTGGAAATTCAAACTTTGTTCAGACTTTAGAGAAAGAGAAAAGGGATGATATGCATGCATGGTTTTATGAATCGGTCGTGACAGATACGGATACATGATCGATATGGTATCATTTTGTTGAATTAATATGGGGACCAATATTTGGCCAATACAATCCAATAATATTGGCTAACATATAGCCGATACAGTCTGATATTGACTGACACCTGATCAATACTTGCCAACACGTGACTGATATTGTTCGATACCAACTGATATAAAAAAAAATATGTCACATCAACATATGATCGATATCTGATCGATGCTGGCCAATACCAATAACAGTTCAAGTATCGTCAACTAAATCCATGTATGCATGGACTGATCAGAAGGAAGCCCCTTGTTCTTTTAATCTTCTCTTATTCTTTCCACCAAGAGGTAAAGAAAGAGAGGGGGATCCTTTAATCTTCTAGCTATAATTAGTTATATAATGGAGATCCAGAGAGAAGTCCTCATCACGTCATTAGAAGATTCATTAGTCTTTTTGGTTGGTCTGCTTACTTCTCTCATACTCCTACTCATGTCATGTAAAATTGATTGGAAATTCATTCCGTTTGGAATTTTTTTTTTTTTTTATATATTTTGATAAACGTGGCAATATCAGATTTCTCTTAAACGTGGCATCATAAGATTGGATTGAAAATTGATCCACAAATAAACCGTGTTATGAACAAGATATACTCAATTTGAGAACTGACTGAAGAAACAATATTGTGGGCTTGGACCACAAAGTCCACAAATGGGTCAGGCCCCATCAGACCAACACTGATTCGATCCCTGATCCCAGTCTCATTGTTATTACTATTTTAATAAGGATCGGATATGTATCGGTTTCTCATTAGATTCATACACTGATTCAAGATGGATCGGATCAGTTTTGGACATGACTGATACCATATTTGATACCTGAATTTAACAAATGACTCATGCTAACCATTAACTCCATATACGAAACTGATTATATAGTTCATATATAAAACTTCTTCTCGATCTGATTATTCTTTGGATAATCATGACTTGTCCAAGCTCCATAATTCACTGAAGAACTCCATCTCACTTGGAATAATCATTTGCTTGAGCTTCATCCTAGCTTGAACAAACTTCATCTTTGCTTGATTTGTTCTTAACTTGTTTTTGAGTTTTCTTCTAAAATGGTTTATAAACTTTAAGTCTTGACTTCTCGGGAAGATGTTTAAACATCACTTATGTTAGTGTTTCTATTAAGGGTAAGTCTAAATGTAACAAGAGTTGTTATATGTAGACTTGTAATAACCCAATGAGTGTGCATCAAAAGGAACCGGCATAGAAACCTCAATATATAAAGGGTAGTTTTGATATTTCATCATTTAGAGACGGGTACGAATCTCATAGTGATAAGACCCTTGTTGTAGGGTTTGTAACAAGAGCTTGTTTCAAGTAGAATTTCCCTTCTATTAATTTCAACATACTTTTATATGGTTACACAAACAAAGTTTGACATGATTAAACAGTTCATAAAAGTAGAACTTTCAAACACAACATGGAGACTAGAGATCGTAAAAACATAATCTAATACCATGTAAAATTTCCATCTCATAAGTTGAAACTAAAAGATAAACTTCAAAAAAAATCAAAGATTATTTCATACTTGATGTTGGATTAAACTCCCAACAAGAAAACTCCCCTCAAAATTGTCATAATGAAATTTACCTTCCTAATAATATTGCACTTTGTTGAGTATCTCATGAAGGTTATTAGAAGCATGCCAACTTTACACATTAAAGCAAAAAGTATGCTATGGACATATGTCAAATATATAATACATGCATATAGATATGGATGGAACTTCGAAAGAGAATCTAGGACTTTGGAGATTGTGCGGTCCCCTTCAGATTCTAATTGTGTTAAACTAATGTTGATGGGACTTAAAAAAAGAATCCAGGACATTCTGGAATTGGAGGCATTTTTGGAGATTATGTTTATAGGCCCCTCCAGTCCTTTGTCGTATATAATGGGATTAGTTTGAATGTTAATGCATCATTTCCATTGATTTTGTGTTGGAAGATAATTGACTTGAGAGTCAGTATCATCCATAGATAAGGTAAATGGATAGGCTAGTAAGGATTACAAAAATCTAACTTGGGGGAAAATAATAATGGATACAAATCTGATCGTCAATTGAGAATTTAAGATAATCTTCGAGAAAAAGACGTGTGGCATGCATCTAAGGCACGAGGTATTAGAAGAAGAGGTGTTTGAAAAAGGAACTCGTGTTCGATCCCCCTCCCCCGGCCGATCCAGACATGATGGGACAGATTGATGTGGGTAGCTAGGCATTTAATGGTTTGTCATTAATGTTCATAAATACTGACACCAACCATAAATGCCAAGTAAGTAGATTTGACTGGCCAGATCACCAAATCGTGGATCGAATCAGCAAAAAGCAAAACCGATACTCGATAAAAGTGTAAGAACAGAGACAAGCATCAGAAGATATGGAGGACGTGGACTAAAAGGGGGTCGAAGAAGGCCAAGGGGGGTCGTAAACGGCTGACAAGACGTCCTAGCGCAGCCCTAAGGGGTCGTAACCCCTCGAACCTACTGTTTCCTAGGTGGCTGATGATCGAGATGGTGGTAGGTGTGGAGAAGCTTGTCTGGGAAGTTTCCTCTTGAACTTATATATAGCAAAAGGACATCGATTGCAAGGGATGGGGAATTTTCCTGCCATAAGGGAGAACATCCTAGTCCGATATTAGTCCTCTTGTGTTTTTATTCCCTCTATTGTTTTAAGATCTCATTTCACGAGAGAGGAAGGGAAGGTGGCGGAAGTTCCAGTATCTCAAGGAACCCCCATCTCTAAGGAGCTTTAGTGTTTCGCTAAGAGCTACATTCTACTTGTTCTTGGTATTCCCTAACTTTGGCATCAGAGTGGCCCCAGGGTATATCCCGTCCACTATCTTGTTGTGTAGGTGTTTCAGCTACGTGGCAAGATCGGAGAAGCTGAAAGGATTCCACCGACAACACAAAATCTATATCAAGGTCTAGACATAGTGTCCCATTCTAAGTCAACGGTAATTGATGAAGTAGATGATTCCAAATAAAAGGTCTACTCTTGGATCAACGCCTTAATTTGCAAGAGGATCTGCTATACCATTAATCTCACGATACAATGGGAAATCTTTTAAGAACAAGACTTGAAAATAGTCCCTCAGAATCCATCACTGCTGAATAAATTTCCAAAGAAAACTTGGTTTAGTTTTCAGGGCAAACCTTGGTGTGACGGTAAGGTTATTATATTACAACTTGATGGTCACAGGTTCAAAACACGAAAACAACTTCTCTATATTACGGGGAAAGATAACGTATATTCTGTCTCTCTTTAAAAGCCTCGCACTGAAACACCCTTTATCAATCCAAAAGAATCAGCTGCAAACCATAATTTGCCTAACCTTCTTTGTTGTACAATTTCCACTACTTTCTAGAAAGCCACAATCTCTCATGAATGATCACTACAAGAATATTGGTCAATGGCGCCAAAACCTACACCGGCTTTTCCTCAAACATTGCAATTCGCTGCTGAAGGTAGCTATTGAGTTACAACGTCTATAACAAACACCCATGTAAGGCTTATAGTCCGATGTTACTCAATAGCGGCATTTCTTGACAAACTCCACAATGCAACGCAAACTTTAAAAAAACGCCGTTTAATATACCTATGCCGGTGTTTGTCGAAGAAACATTGTTTATTAATATACAAACCAATGTTTTCCTAAACGCCGTTATTTTGGTTTCTATGCCCATATGGTGGCATTTTTTGGAAAACCCCTCCATACGAACGATATATATATATATATATATATATATATATATATATATATATATATATATATATATATATATATATATATATATAATCCATTTAAGTATCATCACAGCTATAACCTGTTTTAGCAAAAGTACGTTCATGGACCTGTTATTTGTCACATAGATCACTACTTAATTATCAAAAGAAACAACAGATAGAAATAACTCATTAATGGAAGAATTTTCAACAACAATTCAAGCAAGGTCTCAGCAATTTCAAGTTTCAAGTTACTTCCACAGTTAAAGTTTGAATCTTTCTGTTGTGTAGCTTCCTCACTTCCCTCAAATAGTCACATGACAATTTCCTCTCCCTTCCCTTCATTCAATATAAGGGCCATTGTTGCAGGCTTTCTGGGAAGATAATTCCATTGCCACAAGTTGCTATGCAAGTGCCTCTAGTTTCCTAGACATCACATACCCATCGTACCACTAATGCAATTCCAGATCCTACCTCTCCCTTTGACGTTGGTCATAGTTCAAATAGGAATGTGATCTACTTTTTCCTTCTAGTCTTCCAACTCTGAGCAGAAAAGTCCATTAATGTAGTTTCAAGGGTATAGAAGGTAGTATGCTTCAATAGCGGCATAGTAGAAGGTAGTATGTTCCAAAGGTATAGAAGGTAGTATGTTTCAAGGGTATAGAAGGTAGTTTCTTTTCAATAACGGCATTCCTCATTAAACACAACAATCTACACAAAGGAATACTTCACTCCTAACAAAACACTGGAGTTGTCTCAAATCAATAACTACGTTTGACCAAAGCCGTAATAGACTGATCTATGGCTGTGTTTATTTGGAAATGCCACCATAGACCCACATTCTTGTAGTGAAGATGACTATTAGGCAAACAATGTGCCACCTACAAGGGAAAACTTATAAAAGATCTTGGATTTTGAACCCTTTTTTTTTTTTTTTTTGGTAAAGATTTTGTTTAGATTTAATGTATCTAATTTGAACATAACTTCTTGTTATTATTTCTATTATTTATATGAGCTAATATGGTAAGCCTACGTATGTATCTTGTATAGATTTGTTTTGGGTAAAGATATTGTACAGATTGAATGTATCTAATTTATATATACCTTCTTGTTATTCTTTCTTTTATTTATGTCAGCTAATATGGTAGGCCTACATACGAATCTTTGTAAAATTATTTATTGGGAGGAGGAGCTACACGCTAGCAGGACATATTAGAATCTTATATGATAGCAGAGAAAGTGGAGTATAAGAAAAATCGGTAGTCGGTCACTTAGAAGAGAGAAAAGAGAGAAAAAAAAGAGGTTCAGATTTCAAGGAAGAGAGATATAAAGACAGAAGTGTATGCTAGCAATATATACTTCATTTTCCCTTATTTTGTTATACATAAGACATTCCTCATTCTCTTCGTTTTCCCTTATTTTGTTAACTTGCCTTTATATTTTTCGCGGCTCTTGCTTTCTTTGCTTGGGGACTCTGGAAGTGCCGCATCTTCTTCTTTTTCTGATTTATTTTTTCTGTTCTTCTAAATGTCCTCGTTTTAGTTTGCTTTTGTGTTGTCTTTGTTCTTCAACCTCCTTGGATTGCATGTGATCATCTGCATCCTTTGGTGGTTGAGCAAACAACATGTAAGGCTGGCGGAGTGGACTGTGTTACCGCTCCTTCAAACTCCTTGGCTCTCTTTAGGCATCTCGATGATGAAGATGGGCATCCACCAGTCTGTGCCTCTGTTATTATCTAGGACATCAAGCATTTTCTAGTTAGCTCGTTTTGTGCTTGTTTTTCGTTTGCAGTTGTTTGGGTTTTGAATCTCCCTATTCTTGTTTGTTTTTTTCGAAGCCCTTGTAAGCTTGTTTTCCCTTTGTGGTTGAACAAATTTGCCCCAAGGGGTTTGCATTAAAAACAAAAAACAAAAAGCAAAAAAAAAAAAAAAAAGAAGAAAGAGTACAATTTATATTGACTTTGTCTAAGCTTTCATTCATGTTATTTATATTTTATAGGGAAAATTACTCGGATCTTCCCTTGACATTTCGTTTACTACACGGACCTCCCCTAGCACTTATATTGACTTACACAGACCTCCCTCATAAAGTAACACTTATGACATTCTAGTCCAGTCCGTTAGGAAATGGACAGTAATTGTTGATATAAACATACTTTTTTTTAATACCAAAATACCCTTATCTTATTGAATTGCCCTTTTACCCCTAGTAGTGTTTAAGACGACTCAGGGTGATTTTTTTCGAAGGATGCCCTTTCTTACACCACATCACCATCTTCCAAGTGAATTATTTAGGCTCTCTTTGGTATGTATTATAGAATTAATTATATAATACATTATGACATATGTAATTGTTTGATATGATTTGTAGTACTTATTTATATTTAAAATAAATTGATATAATATAAAATCTACAAATAGGTTGGAAGGTATTTATCATTATTGTGATAATCTATTATTATTTTTTATGTCTAGTCATAATAAATGATTGTTATTTATGATTCATAATTTATTCTCATAAATGATTTGTTATAAATAACTCATAAACATAAATATAAACTATACCAAAGAGAGCTTTAGATTTATGAGTTAATTTTGAATAAGACGCGAATTCACTTCGCTAAACAAATGGTATTTTGGTAGTAAAATGTTAAAGTTAACATTGTTAGTTTTATAGAGGTACATGTAAGTCAATAATTGTCAGGGAAAGTCCGTATAATAAATGAAATATCAAGAGGAGGTCTGAGTAAATTTTACCATTTTATAAATGGAAAAAAATTCACGCCATTGGCATGCTTTCCCACTCCCTCTCACGTCCATGACATTCTCTTTTTTCTTTGGCATTATCTCTCTTTACTGACCATGTGTGTGTGACCTTATATTGATGAAATCGTTTCATACGTTCCCATTGGTGTGACATGGGATTCCCCCCACACTAGTGTCATGGCAAACTCTTGGCCTATATACAAATACCCACGTACCTAGAAAGAAAATATATCATCAAGCGGCATGCGTTTATCCAAAGTCCAAACAACAGGAAAGTCACCGTCAATGCATCGCTCCTCTCTCCTCGATCACTCCACTTTTTTTTTTTTTGGGTGCTAACCCGTAAAGGGGAAAATTACCACCAAATTAGCGGGGAAAAAAAAAAGGAGAAATGGAGGTAGTTCACCTCCATCTATGTGTACTCTCCAAAGGACTCCATTACCGTGCCCATGCTCCAGAGGTGGGTAAAGTTGTAAACAGATCAAATTGGAATACTTCACTATTCCAATTCCAATCCATTTACCAATTATTCTATATAAATCCAATTCGTAATTCATCGGATGTATAAAAAACAAATTCGAAATAGAAGTTGATTCTTAACCGGATATTGGGTTAAAATCCGATTCAAGTCCATAAAACATGCAAATGAAATGTATGTACAATAATAATCATACAAAAACACAAATAAAACACAAAATTACAACTTTATTCTTTACTTCTCATAATTTGTCATCTTACAATAATCATAAGGAGAAGGGTCATCTCTATTCTCTTATCTCTACACAAAACCAGAAGTTGTTTGCCTATGTACGAGAATGCCTATATTGTCCACATATACCTAAATGGAGCAGATATAATCTACTCCAAATAGATGATATTTGAATTTGAACCTAAAATAGCTAAATGGATGGGATATATAGTCCACTCCGAATATGTGATATGCAAATTCGAATTTGAATCTGAAACTCATCCCAACTATCCAAATTTGATTGTTCAGATTTTGATTCCCTTCAACAGATGCGAATGCGAATTGTATCCGGATTTTCAACTATCCGTTTGCATCTCTAGAGGTGGGTCTGGGTCTATCCCATAGACGATGATGGAGTCGATTTGAGAGTACACTTATGTGTTGAGGTGGTCTGAACTCGAGAAAGTTCTCTCTTTGATTGTGCTACGTGTGACCTCTCATATGGGGAGAAACGACCACACTGCCCTTGATCATTTTACCCTCGGGGTGGGATTGTCTGCTGCACTTCTGTGTAGCAGTCTCGATCCTGAGCATTGGGAGGGCATCGGGATACAGTCTCGATGCACTTCAAATGCTCAAGATCGCCTTTGCTACACAGGAGTGCGGTAGAGGATCTTTTTCCTTTACCCTCTCATGTGAAAGAGCTATAGTGTATAGCCGCAAGCAGACTAACCAAAAAAAATTCCTCTTTTGATTTTGTGTCTCGATGCACTTTAAATGCTCAGGATTACCTCTGCACTACAAGAGTGCAACGAGGGATCTTTTTCCTTTACCCTCTCATGTGAAAGAGCTATAGTGTACAGCTGCCGGCAGACTGACCAAAAAAAAAATTCTTTTTTTGATTTTGTGTCTCAATGCACTTTAAATGCTCAAAATTACCTCTGCTCTACGAGAGTGCAGCAGAAGATCTTTTTCCTTTACCTTCTCATGTGAAAGAGCTATAGTGTACGAACCCAAATCCTATCTAATAGGCCAGCCCGCCTGCCAAACATAAGACGGGCTGGGATACATCGGAGGCTGGCGGGTTGGTTTGCTAGAGAGGATTTCTATAGTAGTATAATGTAAAGCCGCCGGCCGATAACCCTACAAAAAAAAAATTCCTCCTTTGGTTTCTTTATCGCTTTCATAGTTTAAAAGGATGTGAAGGCCTCCCCCATCATTGACGGATCCACATCCTCTCCCGCCTGAGTTTGGGTAGAAGAGTTGGCGGCCCGGATGGATAGCCGCCACCTGGCTCTCGGGTGAATCTGAGCCCTCCATCCGAGCCGATACCCCTGTCGGCTTAACTTGTCGACTGGGGTGTCGGCTCGGATGGAGGGCTGGGATTCACCCGAGAGTCAGGTGGCGGCCATCCATCCGGGCCGTCAACTCTCCTGCCCAAACTCAGGCCGGAGAGGATTTCTATACCATCATTGACAATTACCCATGGTTCAGAGTTTCGGCCGAAATTTCGGATTTCGGACGAAGCATATCGGTTTTTATCAAAACCGAGATGAAAATTGGTGGCAGTACAGGTTATACCATATTTCGGTCCAATTTCTTGATTTCGGCCATATTTCGGTCCGATTTCTTGATTTCGGCCATATTTCGGTTTTTATCGTACTTACCCATACTCTGGTTTTCCAAAGAATGAATATTGATACTTTTTTTTTTTTATAGTCTCCAACGATTTAGTCCATTCAGATTCGTTATTCTTAAACTAAAACTCCATAAAGGATATCAGAAAGCTTCGCTGGATTTGGTGGAGATTGGAAATATATTTAGATTTTCTTGGGAGGTGAGATTGTGAGATGAACACAGTGAAGAATGATAGCAAAAACAAGAATTGATAAAAAAAATGCTCAGATCTGAGAAACAACTGAAGAATACTCAGATCGAAAACAAAGAATGAAGGGAATACCGTCTGGATTGAAGAATGAGTACTCAGATCGGAAAAGAAATAGTATAATACCAACCAGATCTGAAAAAAATAAGAGAAACCCTAACTTTCAAGATTCTTCAGATGAACAAAAAGATAGCAGAACTTACCAAGAGACGCAAACAAATCACTGAAAGTTATTGTAATAATGAAATATTCAGAGTGTGGATGAAGAAAATCATTGAATAAATCGAAGAATCACCCGTAAACAAGAAGCTTGACATTGAAGAGAGAACAAGAGACCCGTGTTTCAATTTTCAAGCAGAGGATTCTTCTAAATGAATATTCTAGAATAAAGGTTACATTTATACTAAAAATATAAAAGAAAAAAAATTACAAGATTGCCATTTAGTATGTGGGCCTATATATCTGGGCTTTTGTTTATGGCTGTGTTTTTTTTTTTTATCAGGTTTCGCCGAAATTTCAGCCGACACCACCGAAATTTTGGTTTCTGACCTGACCGAAACCAAGCATGAAACCGAAATTATGATCCTTACAATTACCTGTACCCTCCGCACCTTATCGACCACCAAAACGAGAATCCAATGAAATTGAACGGCTGTGCTTGCGACATGGGCTGAGACCTCCTCATTGGTTGGAATGTGGGACCCACCGAATCAATGGTTATGGATTAACAATTTGGTTGGTGAAATTAAAAAGATTTAACGTGCTTCATGGGGATGTCATATGGATTTGGGATTGCACCAACAACTACAAGGATGTGAGATGCCCACTCAAAACTTGTCATTTTTAGTGGGCCCACTCTCCTCCTTTTTACTTTTTATCCAAAGCTAGGTGCTTCTGTTTTTATGCACCTTTGCATTTATTCGTATTATAATACTGCCTCATGTTACATTTTCCTTATCCTTTTTCACTTTCATGGCTCATCTCTTTATTCATGCTTTATTCTGCCTTTCGGCCAAGGAATTCCATTGTATTTTGAAGAAAAGTTTCTCTCATCTGTCACTCGGCTAAAGGATTTCATGATCGGAAGTATCTCACTTTAAAAAAAAGGAAAAAAAAATAAAATCCACTCTGATGTGTATTTGAAGTTTCATGGATGCCTCTTGGATTTCTCTGGTCTCCAGAGCAGAGAACCTCTCCCGCATATTTGATTATACAAGTTATTCAAATTGTAAGGGAAATCCATGCATCTTCCTTGTAATTATGTAAGTTTTGACTTGTGAGAATCCAAAAATAAAAATATAATAAAATATATAAAAAAAAAATAAGAAGGGGATCGTTGTCAAGTTGTGTGACCTATGTACTAGCGTGGGAGGCCAATGAGACCGCACTTAGCGGCATCCAAAAGGAATGAGATTTTTTATTTCACGGAAACAGGAGACTACTTCACCGTTCTTGTGTCTAGGTGCAAACTCCAACCTAACTTAGTTGATATTTGGATTTGAAAACAACATTTTGTGAAACAGTTTTGGATATTCATTTGTGATGCATAAGACACCTTTTATAAAGAAAATATGCAAATCCATGTTGTTCATTAGATAAATCAGAAGGGCTCAGCAAGATCATGATATGGTCGGGATGTTGTGGTTCACATAGGAAAAGTATGCCTCAACTTTTGCTTGACATCTTCATGCAACAAACATTCATTGATTTTATATGAGCTTATCCCTTGGACCAGTGAGTGGGTCCAGCAAGGTGGTAGGCCCACTCAAAACAAACCAATCAAGTGTAAGAAGTACATATGTGTAGTTGTGAAAAACATGATTTTCAGGGTTTGTTTCTTTATTCCACTAGTGACAGATAATATAGAATTGGTTTTAGCTCCATTTTTGTCATCATATGAAACAAATCTAATCACAGTAATTAGAGTAGCAATCAGATATAGGCCCACTTTTATTATAATAGTGGCTAACAATCTTTGGGGGTTTTTTATTATTATTATTTTTTGGTCGAGGGGTTGGGGATTCGAATCGTCTCCTCCTTGTACTTCAGGGAGGAGGGAGACGCCCCCATCGGATGGCCGATACGTGATTTTTGGGAAAATCTAATCCCCGCGTCTGAGCCGACTCCCCTGTCGGCTCGGCTTGTCGGTTGGGTGTCGGCTCGGACGTGGGGCTTCGATTTTCCAGAGCCCCATGTCGGCCATCCAACGGGGGCGTCTCCGTCCTCGCTGAAGTACAGGGAGGGGATGATTTGAATCCGGTGGGGGGTGGGACTGGGGGAGAAAGAGAACTAATTGACTAATGTTCCCTTGGCTAGGGTACTTTCTTTTTTAAGTGTACCTATAAATACGTACAAATTTATGCATATGATATTGATTAGCCACCAGAGGTCCAACAAAACTCTTACATTGCAAATTCTGGGCTTTGTAACTAGGATTTTTTTTTTTTTTTAGTAGTCCAAAGGATCAGCTTTGTTCACTATAAAAAAAAATCAGCTTTAAGTCTCTATTTATTTGCGTTTATCATTGATGATTTAATTAGTAATATTCAAGATAAGGTTTTTCGGTGTATGTGTTTAGTTGATGATATAGTTTCATGGATGAGAGAAGAACATGGATTAACATCAAATTGGAGTTATGAAGATGAACCTTTGAATCAAGTTGTTTTAAGATAAATAAACGAAGTATATGTTGTGTAACTTTAGTTACAATAGGAAGAATAATGAGGTGGTGGAAATTGATGAGAAAATAATAATTATTTTAAGTAAATATTATGGCTCTCTTTGGCATGTATTATATAATTAATTATATAATATATTATGTCATATGTAATTGTTTGGTATCATTTATGGTATTTATTTATATTGAAAATAAATTGATATAATTTAAAATAGAAAAAATTTCATCTACACCCCATCAAGGATTGCTAACATCATCTATACCCACAAGATTGCAAAAACATCACCTAGGTCCACTTAACTGACGAAAATCACTAAAATTGTTGAAATACTGTTTTACCCCTCATATTATAAATTGAAAAATTAAAAGATTATGTTGATTTACTAATTTGCCCTTCAAATCAAACTTATATTTTCTCTCCCTCTTTCCTTTTCACTCTCACCCAAACCCTATCCCCTAACGTTGGAGTCTCCGGCGTCTTTCATCACTAAAACCTGGCGAAAGCTCATGGAACTACGACATCTACGACCTTGAACTCATGGCCGTCGAGAATAACACGGAGCTGCGGAAGCTCTTGCTCGAAACCTCCGGCAAGTCCATCATCGTCCTCGAGGACATCAATTGTTCACTCGACCTCAACTGAAAAAGGAAGGACACGGAGAAAGACGAAAAAGATGACTGCAACCCTGACCCGAGTAATGAGAAGATGAGTAGCGAATGATGTAGGGGCAGACCTAGAAAAATTCGAGACAATCCCCCAAGAACCTTCCTCCACTCATTCTGAGCAGCGTCGGGAAGAAGCTTCCAAATTATTCCTTTTCTTTCCTCTGATCTATGCTTCATTTTCATGGTGGAAGGTTCAATGGGCTTGATTTTCTTGTGAAGATGAAAGGGAAGAAGGCGACAATGTTTGTGGGAGATTCACACAATCAATGGCAGTCATTGATTTGTATGATTTCCATCTGGGTACCATGCTCACTAGCCCACCCAATTGCTCAAGGCGGATCCCCTGTACACATTCAAGTTCTTAGTGATTTACAAGGTTGTAAAGCATTTGCAGTTTACATTTAGAAAAAAAAAAAAAAACATTTGCAGTGATCAATGGAGGTTTAAGGTGAGAAGACGAGCAGCAACGATGTTTAATTTCCAACTCAGTTTTACAAATTGGCACTTCAAATATAATTCCATTGATGCATAAGCATCTCCCTATTATCTCTTATGGCAGCTGCTGGTTTTGGGCCAGAATAGGCATCTTTATAACATTTAAAAATCCATTCTAAATATAGTTACCCAATCAAATAAAAATTACTTTAAAACTTGATGTGGTCGGGGATGAAGAAGACATTGGTCGATTGAGCTTGTTGTCGAGGGAATAATCGTGGTCGGGGAAGATGAAGGCACCGTCGACAACGAAGAAAAATGACAAGTCAGTCTTCGTCGTCCTCGTTGAGAAGAAGTAGGATTTTATTTTTCCCCTTTCTACTGGTATTTTCAATAGGCCAAAATGGTATATTGGTCTATTCAACCTACAAAAAGGGTATTCTCGTCTGTGAAAAATTTCAATCCACCTGACATCAGCATCTAACGTGAATCAACTGACGGAGTGGACTTCTTTGATTACCACAGCCAAAGTTTTGGGGTGTAGATGATGTTTTGGCATTCTTATGGGTGTAGATGAAATTTTTTCTTTAAAATATGATGAACTTGATTGACACTGAGAGGGGGGTGAATCAGTGTCTGAAACTTTTTTCTGATTATTTACTGCTGCCCAGAGCTGATGGAGATATATTCTTTTACACACACACATGCGTATGCAAATCTACCTCGCTACCACTCAGTGGTCAGGTCTACCAGATTTGCACACCCATCCTACAAGTCATTCCACGTACTCCAAAATATATAGAAAAATAAAGACAGTCCACAACACAAGATATACGTGGTTCACCAACACAGTATGTGATGGCTAGTCCACGGAGTAATGCCCAACGAGCTCCGTATATGCTCAATACACTTTTTTTTGCTGTCTACACAGCAGGGAGTACATACACCCAATTTACCCAGCATAAAACTAGGAGGGCATATATGTGCCAGGAATTCAGGTATCAAGTACCAGTGTTCAGCACACACTGCACACCACGCTTAACCCGTACCCACGAGAAGCAAATAACAAATTTTTTTAGGCTTATAAATTTGCCTTACAATTTTTCCCCACTAGCTAGGTATTCAACAATTTGCACATGCGCTAGCATACAATAAATTGAAAGCATAAATAGATAAGGGACTTGGAAAATCTCACAAAGAATGCTTTCGAATGACCAATAATATCTCTGAAGCTTCACACTGACCTCAGATACTCTTCAACAGCCTTCAATGTGCACACCTTGCTCATAGGCTTCTAATCTCTTTCACACAACTCATAATCACCATGAATGTGAAAATAAAAGCTCTACTGACCTCTCATAGGGATTTATCACTCCATTGATGCACAGAGAAGAGGTAGTTGGTGATCCATCACTCCCACAGGCACGAAACCTTAGAAAAACCCTTTGTTAAGCTTCAAAACCCTATTTTCAATTTTCCTCAATCCTATTTCGACTCCCAACGGTGCCCAATGTATAGAGCATCAAAAAATATGAAAACTGCAACTTGAACGGACTGATTTGGAGCTCGGATGAAGAAGTTATGACAGTTTGAAGTTCGACCAGTCACAAATAAGGAAAGAGAATCTTTCCAAACAAAACTTGCACCCGCGCCGCACCATAGCCGCGCTGCCTATGCGCTGTCGCAATCTGATTCGCAGAAACGGAATCTACTCTTTCATCTATCGGATAACCTTAAAAAGGTAGGATTGAACCTGCGCCATCGGATTCGCATAAATCGCGTCGGCCGCGATCGAGACTAATGGAAGCCATTGGATGCGAATCTGCGCCGCCGTCACATCATACATGTGACACACCGAATCAAGGGCGAACCATGGAATCATAATCCTTTCTTCATGTGACACGGAACACTTTATTAACTTGCCTCCGTCCAATCAGAATGCGCGCGATGGTATCAAGATGCAAAGACCGCATTACACTCGATCCCGCCTTGATCTGGGCCATTCAAAGTGGATTTGAGCATCGTGGCTTCAATCTGGCCGCTGATCATGCATCTTCTCCTCTTTTATGCCGAAATTGCCCCTAAACAATTTGTGAAATGCCGAAATTGCCCCTAAACAACTTGTGAAATGACTTTTTCGAGCGATCAGACAGAAACTGCGATATCTCTCTCATCCGACGTCGGAATTTAGTGATTCAAGTTGCGTTGGAAAGATAACTTGACGCTCTACATCTTTCCACTGTCGGATTTCCATGAACCTGTTGTGGGACCCATCAAAAATAGGCTCAAAGTTAAAACTCTGTTAAACCTTGGAATTTGAACCCGAAACTTTGCGTGCATGCATGCCAAGTGCCGTGGGCTACCGTGTTGGCATGTCACCTTACCACCACACCTAGGTCCCACTCATATTTTTTCTCTCCTCTTTCTCTCTCCTCATTCTCGCTCTACAGTCTCTCTCTCTCTTCATTTACTTTCTTCACTTAATGCTTCAAGATGCCACAACACTGTCTCATTATTAGAAACTCGAACACATCATCAGAGAAGCTGTGCCACATCACCAGTGGGGTCCACAGACACTCTCTCTCATCAAACTTGATGTAGAATATCATTTAACTCGTTGTAAGCCATCTGAGACACATGTAGAATACTGTAGAACATACATGTGAGGTTGCCACATCTATGCCACTACACTAACACTCTCTCTCCTACATTGACATTCTCTCTCCTCATTTTTTTGACTGAATGCTCACAAACACTGTCACATCAGCCAAGTTGCCAACAATGACAACATAAAATCCAACAAAATATACAAATAGGTTAGAAGGTGTTTATCATTATTGTGATAATCTATTATTACTTCTTTATGTCTAGTGATATTAAATGATTATTATTTATGACTCATCATTTATTCTCATAAATGATTTATCATAGATAACTCATAAACATAAATATAAACTATATCAAAGAGGGCTTAAGCTCAATTATAAATAAAGAATGTGATATAGAGGTTGATGTTTCACAGAGAATATGATGAATGAATAGAGATGTGTGTCTGGAATGTAGTATGATCGACATATTCCTTTAAAACTTAAAGGAAAACTTTACACGACATTTGTTTCACTTCAAAAGAAAAGGGATTGTTTTTTTTTTTCAACCGGCTACGATGTTTGATGCGGAATGTTGGGCACTTAAAAAAGCATCTAAATAAACTTAGTATAGCAGAGATGATGATGTTGAAATAGGTGTCTGGCAAAACTAAGAAGGATCAAGTAATGAACAATCTTATTAGCTAGAGCTAATTTAAGAGTAGCTCCAATATATGATAAGATATGAGAAAGTTATTTGAGGTGACATGGTCATTTTCAATGGAAATCTTTAGATGCTTCAGTACGGATAAGTGATTTGATTCAGATTGAATGAACTAAAAGCCAGGAATATACTTAAAATGATTTTAGGAGAGGTAGTGAGAAAAAAGTGCATAACTTAGGACTTACAGGGATATCCATTTAGCCGATCCCATATAGTTGGGTGTTTGGATTAAGGCTTTGTTATTGTTGGAAAGGATGGTAATATGATGCATGTAGTAGATTACATGGTCGTATATTTAACCACTGACCCCCTTTCTTTGTGATATCCATATAGTACTTCCTTTCTTGTAGAAGAAGTAATGACGGTACAAAGGAATAAGAATTGGCTAAGCTTTGAAAGCTAATCTAGGCATCCCAATGTTATTATGCCACACAGAATGATGAAGTGGTAATTTTGATCGTTGAATATGTAGTACATGGTCTATATTAACCATGTGCCAAATATTTATATTTATTTGTAGGGCAAAGGTGTAAGAATTTTTAGATCGCCCTTGGGTTTTTCCTATGGGATTTCCCATGAACCCTAACGAACACACCACACAGATTACTAGAATACAATGGGTATTGAAAAGAGATAATAAGGCACATACCTCTTGCTATAGATTGATTTTCGACCGTTTATTACGCTTTGAATGCTTGGATCAGAGTCTTACACAGTCTGTTAGGATCCTTTGACCTTCTCTCTGTGTATGGGAACAGGAGAAGAAAATAACACCATGGCTGTGGGAACTCTAACCATTGGTATTTATAATACCACGCCCAACCCTGGACCAGTCCCACAGTGGATCAGGTTAGTCCATCTCTAATCATACTTAAATCGATCTACTTGTAACTAGACTCTCACTGAACCAACTAATCTTATAATTAATTTAGCCCAAAAATATCTTACGATCTCTCACTTGGGCTATATTAATTATAAAATCACCATTGACCCAATGTGGCCATAGAATCTAATTACACCAAAATCATCATTTACTTTGATCCAGTCATCAAGTCTACCAATATTGAACAACAACGGAAAATACTCCTACACATCTGGTGTAGCTTTTTGTAGGGAAACATGCAAGTACAGTTTGGGGGGAGGCGGGTGTCGACCCAACCTTATGAGTATTCGGACACTACAACATTCTGGACTATTTATGACGGTTGTTTTCCGTCGTAAATACTTATTCCCGTCATTAATATATTTTTAACAACGGTTATTTACCGTCGTTTATGTGTCATCAAAAGTGGCGTCGTAAATCTTAACGATGGAAAAATGGATGCGTCTGGAATACCCTTATATACAACGAAAAAGTTATGCCGTCTTATATGCCCTTATTAACGACGGTTTGGTACCGCCGTTAATATATATACCAATTGTGACGGGCATAAATCACCGTCGTAAAAATATCTATAGAAATGGAAACCTACCGTCATGTAAAGAGGCATGTACAACGGTAACATATTTTCGTCGTATATGTTCATATTAGAGACGAATGAAACATGTCATATATACTGATAATATTACCGGTGGGACTATAGTCCCGTCAGTAATACTTCCTTTTACGACGGTACGTTCCCGTCATGAATATGTGTTAGTATTTTTAATGACGGTTAATTTATACCGTCGTTAAATATTTTTCTTTAAAAATATATCCCACATATATTAATTACAAATTTTCCTGTAATATATTCCTATTTTTCTCATTTCCATACATTCACATTCCACACACTAAATACATCATATCTAAATTCAAACTTCCATTAAAAAAATTGTGAAATACCAAAAACACATTGTCATTAATTCGAAACATTAAAATACTTTAAATACATTGCCATAAGACAGTTCCAAAAACTTGACTAATTGTTCATTACATTAACACATTTAACTTCTAGAGTTTTTATATAACATCTACTTCATAGTTCTTCTTCTTCAGCACCATAAGTCTACAGAACTCCTGCATCTCCAGTTATATTTTGGGACCTATAATGATGCAAGGAAGACAATATTAGTCACAAATAAAAAAAAAATCTGATTATTAACAAACCACACTATACATTCATAAAAAAAGAAAAAATGTTTGGCTAATAAAACAAAGTGAGTATGATGATTTTATTCTAATCACCTATATTCAAGCAATACATGAGATAGAACACACACATCCTGTAATAGTCCTCCCAAGAAACAGGTTCGGATTGGTGGTCGGGTCTAAAATATACATTCTTAATTATGGGAATCCTGATAAAAAAATCTAATATCATGTAAATTGAAGAGAGAAAAGAAGAAGAATGGAGAGAAGGAAAGACTGTTGTAGCTTTTGGAGTCTCAACAATGTGTACAGATCCCCTAAACCAATCAATATATATCATATAGAGACTTCAGCCCTAGAAGGCCAACCAAGGAAATAACCAAAAAATAAAAGAGAGAGGGGAGAGGTTTACCGCCATTGAGACTAGCGCCTAGCACTAATCCCGATAGGCCCATTGGGCCTCTCCCCCTTTATGCTATGACTTCTAACACCCATTTTTCGATCTTCTTCCTCAATTTCCCTCCCAGTTGCTCATTTAGTGGGATAACAATAAATAATTACAGATTTGGCTCAGAAAAAAAATTAAATGCTTGTGTCTCAATAGGCAATCAAAGACATGCATGTGACTATCAAAAATATAGAATGATGCATCATACTTTTGATGGTCTTGTATCTGATCCATTGTTTTTCCCGTGGCCATTATCTGTAGCAGGCAAAACAACACCTTGGAGAGTCATGTGCAAAGCAAGAGACATGTATGCCAAAAGTGGTGATGCATCGAGTACTCACATGTAGGAAAAAAATCTTTTATTTGCCATGCTATGGCTAGCAACGAATCGCATAATTTTCCTCAAAATTGGATGTTTCAACAATATGATTTTTTCCCTCTAACATGCTTCCATTTTCGAGATATTTTCACGAAAGACTTAGTCTTCTTCCGCTTAATGATGGCAACAAACGCTTAGGCATCTCAACGCTAAATTTGACACA